>JAWPHD010008663.1:0-112605 GCA_037043455.1 Cyrtodaria siliqua | reverse complement strand
ATGGTTTCACAATAGGGCTACCGCCTTGGAAAAACCTTTTTAAACAATTACGGTATTATACCTTTCATTTTATTATTGTTTTGAAGAATATTTAACATACATCTGTACATGTATATCTATATCCATTTAAAGTAATTAAAAAAAAGTTATTCAATATTTTGTTTGATGTAAAAAAAAAATCAAAGTGGCTTGTGTAACAACATAACATAATTGACAATATGAGTTTTAAAATGTCACGTGTTTTCATCAACATGTCACGCGTATTGATTAACACGTCCTGTGTATTCATTAGCATTTCACGCGTATAAATTACGCATAATTATTAACGTTATTCATTAAAATGTTCAGACGTTTCTCTAGACTTAAACTATTTAAGTAAAGGTAGCTCTTGCATGAGAGTTTCCAATCTAGGGTATCACATTTTATTTCAGACATTGATGAATGTAATAAAGGCCAGAATAATTGCTCGCAATTGTGTAACAACACCGTAGGCAGCCATCGATGTTCTTGTAATGAAGGTTTCAGATTGGTCGATAGGACAAATTGCATACGTAAGTATAATTATGCCTAAATGTACTTTACAATAACATATACGTTTCAAACTTGATATATCCGATAAGACATCTTGCATACTAATTATATGTATGTATCTGTAGATGTTGTTTTTTTCAATATCGTACACGTTTTAGACTTTTTATTTCCGATCAGACATCTTGCATACGTAAGTATATGTATGTGTAGATGTATTTTACAATCTAACATGGTTTTTGAAAAAATCAATGCTGATTGGCTATTGGGGATTTTTTAAAAAAGCTATAAAGACCTCTGACGTCACGTCCTTCAACCGTTAGAACGTCATTTTAAATGATTTTAAACGTCGAAAAACATCCAAAACAACGATTACGTTATTCTAAGGCATCGTTACGTTCAAACAACAAATTGAACTTGTTTGAAATACGATAAAGCTGCATATTTTTTTCCTTTTGTGCTTAGAGATGGACGTACAATGTAAGTTGTGAGAATGTGTTTGTATTTGTTCAATCGCTCGAAAATGTGTGTATAAAATTGATAAAAATCATGTCAGATAAAAAATAAAATATTTCCAGCGGGTTTATATTGTGCGATATCAAAACCTGGTGGTTGGGACTTGAAACACATCGAAACCGCATGCCTACGGCCCTTGGTATCGATGGTCTTCAAGTCCCTCTCACCAGTATTGATCTGGGACAATATAAACCATCTGGAAATATTTTATTTTTTAATATCCATCAGACATATTGCATACGTAAGTATACTATCTAGACATATACGTTTTGATATATCCTATAGGACATTTTGCATACGTAAGTATATAATAATTATATGCGTAAATGTATTTTACATTAACATATAAGTTTTAAACATGACATATCCGATAAAACAGTTAGCATACTGCAAATATATTTATGCCTATGTGCATATTACAACACAGTATACATAGTGTTATATATTAGTTCATATTTGATATGTCCAATAGGACATCTTTCATGCGTACACTCGGTACATTTGTATACATAGTGTTATATATTAGTTCATATTTGATATGTCCAATAGGACATCTTTCATGCGTACACCCGGTACATTTGTAAACGCAACACTTGGTATTGTTTTGAATTTCTAGAGATGTTAAAGATGTTAAAGTTAAATGTAATTTAACTGAAAGAAGTAGAGCAAATATTATGCAACTGTTTATCGCCATACGTTAATCTTTAGGACAAAGAGACTAGTGTTATAACATAAAATACAATCTTGAAAAATAATCGAAAAGTTAAAATAAGTTAAAGGCATTTGTATGTTTTTTAATAATCGTAAAGATTTAAAGAATTATCATTTACGAGTATATTATAAAATTGTATCAGAAATGTGTTTAACATATATTTCAGCTGCCGAATCATGTGGCGCCTCCCACCCGTGTCTCTCAAATGCGGACTGTACTGTTATAAATGATACGAAGACTTGCTTTTGTCATATAGGATATGAGTTTGTTACTGATTCAACAACTAACTGTACAGGTAAGTGAAAGTTGTGGCTGACTCTAAAAGTCTAATCGCGACACAGAGCCCGTGTAAATGTTTTTGAAACGGAAGAATGTTTACACAAGAAACTTATGTAGTTGAAGTAGTTTAACTCTGGCTCGTTCCACATACAGACTGTTTAGCATGTTTAGTCCTGTTTTGAATGTGCTTTCTTTTTAAAATACTAATTGTCCGATTTGTTTTGTTAAACACTATTAAATGGCACCAAACTTCGTTTTAAAACAACGGTTATCACATGTGTATATAAGTTTTTACAGTAGATATTTGACCCAAGACTGTTGTCTTGATCTGCTGACAATAAATGCGCAGTTTGATGAAGTAATATCTATAAAGGAAGTATTAAAGTAGGAAGGAAACGGGAAATGTTAAGCAAATATGGAGTTTAAGCAATGTTAATGTTCGGTACATTTGATTTAAACCTTAAACAGCGGATGTTGCATTAACTGAATGGTATTTATTAATTCTGTAACATTCATATTTTCAGATATTCTAGAGTGTGAAAAGACATCTAGGCCTTGTTCACAGGTGTGTACCGAACAGGCAGGAGGGTTCTCGTGTTCTTGTAATGAAACCGGGTATAAACTGGACGAGGATCAGTCTAAATGCATTGGTAAGCACAGAAACCAACAACTATACACTTAAGATATCACCGTGAATAGTGAAGTCTCTATAGCGAACGTGGTAGGAGCAATGGGCCCAGAAGCGGAAGGTCGTGGGTTTAAACCTCGCCGGATGATGTTCTCTCCATATAATGTTTCATTAGTTCATCGCTCATCACCATTCGGCAAAATCCACCTTCTCGGCCTTCAACATTCTTTCCAGAGTATTTAGTACCTAGCCGCTTTTTAGGCCGACGTTCACTTTATCTTGATCATCTTCGACGCTTGATTGTAAATACTAACGTCTTGTCCATTTGTACAGAAAACAAATTGAAACCGGAATCTGTAAAAACAAACTATAACAGTATTTTTGACCAGCCAAATTTAGTTCGTCGATATATTGATGAAGTTTGCCTCCTTGCTTATTTCTTAATGTATTGTCTTTCTGCCGTTCTGTTTATCTTCGATAGAAGGTGCGTTATCCAGTGACGTCTTTTGATGTCGTTTGAAATATTCGAGGGAGCATATAGTTGCCGCTTTGTCCGTCCTTCCGTCCTTCCGTCCGTCCTACTTTTGTCCGGAGCATAGCTTCAAAAACTACTGTCATCATTCAAATTATAGTTATTGCCCTTTGTAATTCTATACTTAAATTTTTGTCTGGAGCATAACTTTAAAACTACTAAGGCACTACAATGAAACTTCGCACAATGATAGGGGTCAGTGGGAGGAAGTGTAGAGTGAAAGAACATTAACTCTGTCTTATTCAAATTAGAGTCTTTGCCCTTGTAATTTTATACTTAGCATTTTTGTCCGAAGCAAAACTTCAAAACTACTTATGGGACCGCAAAGAAACTTCACACAATGATACAGAGCAATGAGAGAAAATGCAGAATGCAAGAACCGTAACTCTGTCTTCATTCAAATTATATTTCTTGCCCTTTGTATTTTTATACTTATAATTATTTTCCGAAGCATTATTCAAAAAACACTAATGGGACTGAATTGAAACTTCACACAATGATAAAAGGCAGTAAGAAAAAGTGCAGAGCACGTGAACCACCATAACTCTTACTTCATTGAAATCAGAGTTATTGCCCTTTGTCATTTTATACTTGTAATTCTTGTCCGAAGCATAAGTCAAAAACTACTAATGTTACTGCAGCTTGAAAACAGTTGGATGGTACAAGGCCATATGATAGGTTCATGGAGCATACATCGGTTCCACCGATTTTCGTGTTTACGTAGTGAGTAAACTTCTTATATCGACGTCTTAGCAAATCTTACATTAATTTACATTTTTATATCAACTAAACCACATGCACACTTCATTTTACTTCATTTATGAGATTTAACATTTTAAAATTAAAAAAATACTCGTTTAGCCTTCCTCATCCTATTACTACATATATTTTTAATTTCAGAATGTTCGGAGGGTACATACGGGGATGACTGTTTACAGCAGTGCTCCTGTAACGCTACTAAGACCGCCTCGTGCAACACAATAAATGGAACATGCACGTGTAATGAAGGCTGGACCGGTACATCATGTAACGACAATGTCAATGAGTGTGGTGACCCAGCTGTTTACAAGTGTCCTGCTAACTCAGAGTGCAATGATACCCAGGGCTCTTTCGACTGTCAGTGCAACATAGGGTACAGCAAGACTGGGGACGGAACATGTCAGCGTAAGTTTAGTACTACTACTATTACTACTACTACTACTACTACTGCTACGGCTACTACATTATTATTATTAATAAATGGTGTAATGATACTCTAAATAAAGAATAAAGACTTAAGTTAATGACATAACTCATTCGAAATAAATTCAATCTTCCTTAAGGCCCTCAAATACTGATAAGTTGTAGTAGAATAATGCAGATCATTACCAAGAAAGCTCGATGACTATAAGATGGAAGAAATTCGTGTTTTCCACTTATAGCCTCAGCCAACGTCTGGAATATGGTTATACATGTATCTCCGTTTATTAACATGCATATATATAGTGACATATTCATACAGTTTCATATATGCTAAAATACATACATAAGATGCAGTTTACGTGTATTTGTTACGTATGCATGTTTTAAAGGACTCGGTTTGATTATCTGTTTATTTCGAATTGTAATGGCTATAAATATAAAGCCTTTTATCATGTTTATCAATAATTTATAATTTTGGTTTGCAACAGAATGCGATAGCACACACTTTGGTCAGGATTGTGCAGATACTTGCACATGCGTATTGACAAATACATTGACCTGTATCCCGACCAATGGATCTTGCACGTGCAACACTGAATGGAGCGGTGACACGTGCGACACTGATGTAGACGAGTGCACTCAGACACCTTCAACGTGTGGTGACCTGCCTAAGACGTGTACCAACACTAATGGCTCGTATACATGCGGGTGTGAGAATGGATACACAATAAATAGCAACTCTGAATGCATAGGTTAGAGCTACTAGACACTTTAAAGCTACATAGTCTCTATTTGAACTGGTAATAACTCATGAATATTAATGTGTCACGTGTAAAGTAGTTTCAAATCGACGAACACCCCAATAGTCGGTATATAAGGCAGAAATTGATGCGTACAATATCACATTTTTATTTAGCCTTCGTGCAGGTAACAGCGATAAATATACGGCTTCAGAATACATGTATTAAAAAAAGTACTTGCCCGAAACCGGATTTGAACAACAGCTATTTCACTTTGAAGTATTAATGGCCGTAGGTTTAACCACTAGACCACGGCTATTTATTGGTATGGTCTAGCTTTATTAACACTAACGTACATAATAACTAGCGCACACACAAACTCATCAAGCGCTAAGTAACAAATCGAGATATGGTTGTTTTGAGGCGGAATATTAGTTTTATATTAAAAACATATAGTATAACACCAGGCAATGTTAATTTACATGTCCGACAAGATGGACTATATATTTATGTATTCATCTTGAGTTGCGTTCAAATATGTTAAGTTATTTTGCCTCATAATACATGGTAGTTTGTACACCGTTATAGCTCAGTGGATAGAGCACCTGACTTGAAATCAGGAGTGGCATTTTTTTCTTCTGTAAATCATAATGTTACCTTTGTACAGGTGCGATATGCACTGGTCGATGTCTGTATAATAAATGATGTCCTGTGTTATATCTGCTCGCTTAAATATCCGATTTCGACATGAGCTGGTGAAGTTACAAATAAAGAATTTAGAATTTAGAAATAAGACATCGATTGATATAGAGACTCTGTAGCTTTAAACGTGGTTCATACTTTCCGAAATATCGGGACGTTTTGATACTAACCCGCCAAATAACGGCAAAATTACACTACAAAAAACTTGAGTTGGTAACACTTAATTCGACGCTCCAATTTCGTGGTATTTCCTGGCTGGTTAAACCCGTTTAAATTATGTCTCTAAAGATTCTGAAAATATGTAAGTTGTATATATATGTATATACCTCGTCGCCAGTAGGTTTAGAAACGGTGTACCTATGATGTACAATTTGCTTGTTGTTGGCGGGATAGCTACTTTAACTTAGTCTTTTTTGGATGTGATTGATGACAGTCGGCTGTCAGGTGCCAATCCTCGGGCACCTTTTGTTGACAGTCAGGTAAACTATTTACTTCCATATTTCTTTTACTTCGACTGCGAAACAAGCTTTTGGAAATTAGATTAATCACTCTCGATGGCTTTCTGGGTGGTACCAGTACTAAGCAATGTGGATTAATTATCTTGCTCAAGGATAAATGAAGTGGCCGCGACGAGGATCGAACCCACGACCTCTCGATCTGGAGTTCGGGGCTGTACTACTGGACCGTGCATTCCACTATATTTACTTTGTTTGTTGTTGGTATGTATAACTTCGTTAAGCAGATACTGAGCATTGTGTGTTCAACTTGATTAATTTGGAATTTTGGACACGTGTATAATGTATTAAGGTGTACCTGATATCAATTTTTGAAATTGCAACTTTGTACTAGGTAGGTATTTAGAAAAGAGGAGTGCATGCACTCCAATATCAGCTTTATTAGACTGAAGTTGCGCCTGGCGTCACAAACATTATACATCAATATCACGAACCACCCCATTTATACTGAGCGTGCCGAGTCTGTCGATTTTGCTCAGAATTTTGAAATGACGCATCTGTTTTAAAGTTCAATGGCCATGTTTCGCTTCATGATCATGCGTATGTTTATTTAAATCGAAATTAAAATAACAGATTCTTACAATTCAATTCACACATTACAACATTTGTGTAAGAACGTTGATACGCTTGTATTTAATGACGTAGAAAGATTTGAACTTTATGTTAATCACCAGGTGCCTGTATTGGTCAATTATATGTGCACGTTTTCATTTCGGATAACATCATTTCCTGTGTGGTCAAGCATGTAGTAAAAATGTATCTACGTCATGCAAATAATATTTGTTTTTATACACAACTGTTTCTTATTGGGACTATCAGGAAATGTTCTTTGCTATTTAAGAGTTACAGTTTTAAATGATAATTCACAAAAACGGATGGCCACCGACCTCTAAATAAGATTAGCATGTGCCTGCTTCTATACTTACAGATAATAACGAATGTCTCCTCGGTACTGACACCTGTGTCCAGGAGTGTACTAATACAGTCGGAAATTTCAGTTGCTCTTGCTCTCCTGGATTCTCCGGAACAGGAAATAACTGTACCGGTTAGTATACCTTGTATATTCTTTCTATGCTTTTAGTACATTAAATGCATGTCTTCCATAGACGAGATACGAAGCCAGGCATGTTCGTAGTCAATGATAAAGTGACATAGATATGAAAATTAATAGTGCATACTTTTATATATCGAAACTCATTCTCATTTCAATGAAAAGGGAGGTAGTCTTAACATTTGGAACGTTTTGTGTTAGGAAAAATAATGTTTTGTGAAGACATTATAGCGTTTTTGAAACAATGACAAATTTGGCAATTCTTGTTAATGCTAAACGTTAAATATGTTCAACGCAATTTATATCACCCAAACACGGTCTAATGATTGCCTTAAACCAATTTTTCTGTGTATATAAGTGAACTCATATAACGGTACACGTAAAAGGCAAATCGAATATTTAACATTTATTTAGAAACAAGGATTTCACAAAAAAAACATTCTATTTTCAATTTTCAAAAATGGAAGTTGTTTTAAAACCCAAAAGAGGCTGACATAGCATGCTTCCTTTGCGTTTGCATTGCATAACGTATTTTCCATATTCAACTAAACAAATTTACCAATATCAGATTTAAAGAAACTAACCTGCAAAATAAAATTGCATTGCATCAAAACTCTATTTAGAGTAAGGTTTTACTTTTCAGATTATATAACTATGTATATTTGCTGATTAAAAGTATAGGTTTATTCAAGGGTTTTTAAATACCCGTGATCGAATATGCGTAAAATGAATTATGAGTTGGTAACTTCTAATTCGACGCTCCACTTTTGAGGATTGGCCCGGCTGGTTAAAGCCGTTTATATTGTGCTTTTTACAGTAGGTCCTCAAAATATATAGTTTATATATTTACCTCGTCGTCAGTAGGTTTAGAAACGGTGTACAGATGTTATAACACTTGATGGCGGGATTTGTATAAAACCACCATAGGATGTATTTAATGCAAGCATTGTTTGTAAACTGTTTCAAAGTATGATTTGATTCGAACCAAGATGTATGCATATTATTTATTTTAGCGATTTTCACAATATATTGCAAACAAATGTACAATACAGTGAGTTATGTTAAGTAATATATATAACGTAACCTTGACTGGACCCCACCCACAAATGTTTTACTAATTACACTGTTTCATAGCAGTTTGTACTAACACGCATTATACTGTTTTGTCCAAATGACTTTAAACCTGGATTAACCCCCAGCGGCCGTTTTGCCACTGACCTTTCTAATGATACAGTACTCCTTTCTAATGATACATTACTCCTAGTGTCTACCCGTTTGTATGCGCTGTTGCATACTTTGTTCTTATTTGTCTTTGTGATTGTTGTTTGTTTTGAATGTGTGTTTTGGTTGACTGTGTTTTGGGACTGCTTTATTTCTGGTTCGACCTTCATACCTACTTTCAGCCTGTCCGAACGGAACATGGGGAGTCCAATGTGCAAACACGTGTGATTGCCATGCCACGTACTCTTCCCAGTGTAATCCAGCCACTGGTTGTGTGTGCAAGACAGGTTGGCATGGAACCACCTGCAGTGACGATATCGACGAGTGCGTTGATAGAACCAGTCAATGTGATATCATGCCGAATCAAGGCTGCCACAACACAGAAGGGGGATTTAATTGCTCGTGTTTCGTGGGATATAAGACAAACATCACCAGTGGAAGCTGTGAATTAAGTAAGTATAATTACCATGCTAATAATTGCCAAAACCATTAAATAGACTGAATTTAAAATGAATTAACATACACCTTTCATTACTGTAAAAATCAATAGGTGGAGTCTGGTCTCAGAAAATTTCATTTTAAATAACCAACGAGTTGAGACAGATTGTCTGTTTTGTAGTGTGGGGACCCTGTTAGAATAACTACCGTTCTTTAACTACCATTTATTGGACGTTACAGCATATACCATGCTCCGCCCCCTTGGTTATTCTGGATTAAATGATTTAAATCTGAGCATTCATCAAAGAATATTTCACCAATCATACTTTAAGGTATATTATAGCATGTAATTATAATTTAACAACGACTAAAAAAATCAGTATGACTTCTAGTTGTGGTGTGGCAAACTAGTTGTGGTGTGGCATACTAGTTGTGGTGTGGCAAACTAGTTGTGGTGTGCATATTAGTTGTGGTGTGGCATATTAGTTGTGGTGTGGCATACTAGTTGTGGTGTGGCATACTACTTGTGGTGTCGCATACTAGTTGCGGTGTGGCATACTAGCTGTGGTGTCGCATACTAGTTGCGGTGTGGCATACTAGTTGCGGTGTGGCATACTAGTTGTGGTGTGGTATTCCTTGTAATTGTCATTTAGTTCGATGCGAGCTGATGGTTGACTGTGTTCTATAAGCGCTTCATTTTTCGTTCGACTTTTAGACTGCTTTTATGATATTAGATATGACATACATGTTATATAAGTATCTTCCTCAGAAGAGACATGATATGTTAACGATCAACTGAAAACCTGAATTAGTTTTACTAAATTTGTTTATGTTCTTTATCTATTTGTTTCTTTCTCGTAAACATGTACTATATGTGTTATAAAATACTGTTTACTATCACGTGTTACTATGTAATTAAAGATATATTTCAATATAGGTTTTACAATTTCCCCTATTCTATTCTTTTTACAGCATATTGTTTATAACCACGTGTTCAGGTAATTTGTAATTAAAACATGTGCTTTAGTATACGTCTCCAGTACCACTCAATACAGAATTTAATTAAGTTTATGTTTGCCTTTAGGTGACGTGATGACTACACCTGTTGTGCCACAAGGTCAGTTGACTGAATTTCTTGATTATTTTAATAAATCTTCTGTTTCAACTAGGGTATGTTTAAGTGTATGCATCAATGTGATTGTTTCTAATTGTTAGTTTCTTCTATTTTGCAATGCTAACACATGCTAGGAAGTGTGCGTAACTGTACACGTACCGTTCCACAACATTTTGTCAAGTCGTGCAATATAAAAAAATTATCTAAATCATTTTGGTTGAAATAGCATGATGTGATATGTACTTTCAGCCGGTGAGATTGTGGTACCGCTATTCCTTAAGCTGAACTATACAATACCTGAATCCTACAACCTTGCCATACAGGCCACCCTGGATAAGTTAATTGCAGATTTAGAATCAGCGGTAAGTACTGTACAGACTACTGTATGAACAGATTACAACATTTATATTGTATAATTGATAGTGTAATAAATCCATGATAACACTGGTTTCATATAGACAGTTACAATAATAAATCTTCCTTAAGAGGCATTTTTTGAGGTATTTGATAACTAGAATCTCACATTCGTGCCATTTCAATACTGAATTGATTAAACTCGTGGATACAGTTGATATGATGCTCGGCATATTCATATACGTACATTTTACGATCGTACTTTTAAAATTAGTATTCGGAATTACCCTTAATTATTAAAGTAATTTCAACTTTTGTTCGGGGCGCTTGTTTCAGTATAAGGTTTTTCAGTCATAACATGAATACGTATATACATAATATATCATTGTAACTGGCGTTTTTAGTGGTAAATTAAAATACGTTAGTTTTGAAAACCTGTTAGGAATTGATTGGTACAGCTAAAACACTTTTTTGATGAACTTTCCCATGTAAACTCCTTGTTGCTGGGACAGAAAATTAAGAAATCTTGAATCTCTCATGTTAGCCTCAACAGTTGGCGTTTGTCTTAAATGGCTTTTGTACAAAACGTTAAAGCCAATTTTGGATAACAAATCTGCAAACCATATTTTTTCTGATGTTTGATGCAGCAGAATTTTGAATTGAAAATGGCACACTATCAAAACAACTTTCGCGCGTATTTATTTTTTATTCCACAACCAAAGCAGCTTTGGCTGAAACAAGCCCCCGAACAATAGGTGTGTTGTACAAAATCATAAAAGGGTGTATATCTTTACAATTACCATACACATTTCGGTTATGTTGCTGCATGAAATGGAATTAAAATTAAACAGTCCCTATAAAACAGTCGATGCCCATGCAAATAAAATGCTTAAATTGTTGTAAAGTAAATAAATACAAAAACAAGAGGCCCCTGTGGACGCACTACTGGCTAAAATGGCTCTTATATCAAGGGTTGTCGTCATACAATTCGATCGTCAAAACATTAAAAAAATAAAACTACCCCAACCCCATCCCACCACACCCCACCCGACCCCACCCCACCCTATCACCACCACCACCACCACCCCAAAAAACAACATAAAACCACCATAACATTAATTCATTTGATGCTTTAAGGTTCTGATATATTCTTGTTTTGCGATCAAACTACACTTTATTTGAATTATACACACACGTGTTAGCAACATAATTGCCATTTGAATTATACGCACACGTGTTAGCAACATAATCGCCATTTGAATTAATATTTATGAATCGGCAACACAAACCAGCCGATTCGTTGGGATTTCTAAAACAAAACATTTCCATGAATAATAATTCAAACGAATTAACTATGTAGCTTATTTATTGCACGTGAATATTACATATGAAACTGAAACACAATATGAGATTTTTCTCTTGAATTTATATTGATACCAGTTACTCTCCCCGATCACTTCCAGTCCCTTTAATACATCTTATATGCTTTTCAGTTATTGACGTTCCACAGGCAGATGATGGGCGACAATGTAAAGTCAGTGGATGTGACGCATATCATGTAAGTAAAATACAGAAACAGGTAACCAAGGTAACCAACTGTTTATGAGTTGCGCATTGGGTTTTCATCAGCCTTGTTGTTATTTATATTTAATTCGTAATGTCAAGACAGTTATAGAATATTATAGAATTAACTGTTACAGTACTGAAATTCTAGTTGCCACGATAATACAAAGTTCAAATTGTGGCACATTTTGTTAAATGGCGAGAAAATTACATTACGAGTTATATGTCCAATGGCATATGTTGATCACAGTTGGTGGGCACGGTCAACACCATTCATATGTTGCGTGTACATTCCTACAACTCGGGGACACTTTATCTCCTTTATCAAGCCGTCTTTCTGTCGTATATGTACTGCAGTGTTGTCGTCTGGGATGACCTTTGTTGAAAGTAACAATACGTTCCTTTTGTCCCTCCAGGCTAAACAAACCATGTCCCCTTTTTGTCGAATTATAGAGCCCTTGAATTTTCACTTTATTATAGTTTATGTCATCTAGCAAACCGATACGGTGAGCTCGAACTGTTCCACATGCATACGTGCCACCCTGAAGTTCGTCGAATAATCGTACTAACGTGAAGTAATAATCAACGTACACATGATGATTCTGTGTGAAGATTGGCCGTGCTAGATCCATCACGACTCTTTCTCCGAGCCCGCGCTCACCGGAATCAGTTTCCTTGCCACAATATATGGGCAATCATTGATATAGCCATTGTGGGGGTCTGCCCGAACGCATACTTTGATACCCGCTTTGTCTGTTTGAGTGGTACATACTGTTTGAAGCCAAGGCTTCTGTTATAACCAATCATGGATTCACTTGTGCGGTCGGTAATTAGTCCTCAAACTATTTCGTTGTAAATATTTTTTTTTATTTCAAGATGCTTAATTTCACAAATCAGTGAACAGTTAAAGCAAATTACAACAATAACATATATATGTATAAATACATGACACGATGACGTTACTTATAGATAACGACTATTTACCTATTATTAATGATATCCGACATAGAAATATCAGACTCACCAGAATTACCTTTTTTTCCATGTCAGAATCAGAATTATTTCCACGTGTGTCGGAGGTAGTCTACATACAATTTCGTCTACCTTATAATCAAGAACAAATAAGTAGAAGAAACTGTATGTAGACGAACTTGTTTGTAGACGAAACCACCGGAACTCATTTCCACTGGCCATTTTTGAAATTTGTATTACGCGCTAGTTTATACCAGTAATACGTCGTGTTTGATATCATTATGTAGAAACATCTTTAATTTAATTGGTTAAAATAACCGCCACATCGAGAGTTTATCGAAATCTGACAAATCGACGATCTTGTAACATATGTTTACAGCCCGACTAAAGTCGGGACTCGACTTTTGAGTACTGCATATTAGAACGCCTTATCTCGGGACTCGACGCTATCGTAGTGGAACATATCACATTTCTAAGGGGCTGCCATTTAAAGTCAATCAAATATCAAAGTAGTTCGCCAAATACAAATAAATACCAATATCAACGAATGCATATATCAGTCTGGTGAGACCACATGTGGAGTATTGTGCGACAGTTTGGAACCCACACCATGCAGACAAGATCCATAAGCTAGAAATGGTACAAAGACGAGTGGCGAGGTACGTTACCAACCGCTACAGAAATACCAGTAGTGTAACTTCCATGTTGGATCACCTGCAGTGGCAGACACTTGAAGACAGACGTTCCAAGCTCCAACTAACACTCCTCTACAAGGTGGTCAACGACTTAATAGACATCCGCTGCTCAGAGTACCTCACTCTGTCTACAACACGTACAAGAGCACTACATTCCAGGAAATTCCAACACTTTTCTGCAAAGACGGACACATTCAAGTTTAGTTTCTTCCAGAGAACTATCCCTTCCTGAAACACACTCCCAGCTGCTGCAGCTGAGGCCCCCTCCTTGGTACACTTCAAGAGAGAGCTTTACGCTTTCAGCCCTTAAACCAGAATCTCAACTAAACTTACTATGAGTCAAGTGATGATGTGAAGCTGTGTTAGCGGGAACACACTTGTCCCTGGTACCGCCTCGGAAGCTGAATTGGTTCATATCAGATGATTCTATGTAGGTTTGGGCATCTTTCCTGTACCTCTTTCTTTATTACCTATACCCATTTATTCTTTTATTTATTTACCTTATAGCAATAGTTACGTCTATTATTGTCTTTATTATTTATTCTAGTTCATCATGTACTTGCTTCTCTTAACTCTTATTTTATCTTGTGCTCACATTATAAATAACCGCGATGCAAAGTCGTTTTTCCGTTGAATGAGTGTCATATTTTGACAGATCAACGTATAATATAGATGTAGATGTAGATTTGTATCAACCCAGATTTTATGATTAGGATGACATTAATGCCATACAAAAGAAGCTTCCTTTAAAACTACGTTGACCATACCCTTATTAATAATTCTACCATTATTTCAACTCTATATATTTCAGGCGCGGTAGTATAATAGTTAATTACACCTTAACGATATCCGATTCCCAGGAATCAAAAGCACAGCTTGCAGACTCTACCTACAATCTAGCGCAGGGTGCCCCTGTTGTAATATTTGGTTCACCAACAATCGCATCGGAACTGTTAGTCGACGGAAACACAGGTTCGCATATTTTATATACAAGTGTGGATTTGCTTTTAAAATAATTTCCCCCACCGCCCACTCACAGGCACAACTATAAACATGAACTTTCATTAACCACAACGACGTTAGATACATTTTATCATTCAGATATGCACTTTTCTACCTAATAAAGGAGTTACCTAATACATTTTGCTTTATTATGCACTGACGAATAAAGCAAAATCAATGCGGAATTCCTCGACGTTTATTGCACGTAACATTATCTGACGTCATAACACGGCATGAAGAAACACTGCTTCACTGCGCATTTACCGTTTCACTCAAACAAGCGACAGTCAAAGACCGACTTCTTTGCCGTAAATTACGGCTAAATAAAGCGCATTCCAACCATGATCGTGGTCAAGCGTCTGATCGACGTTCTATTAAAACATATACATGTACTGGAATTTCACTCAATATTGTTTACATAATGCAGACGCGTCACTTACATAAAGGAATTAAGGTGGCGGGATATCTATAAACTGTTAAAATGGCTACGCCTTTAAAACAAACAGTTAAACATAATGGCGGACTTCTACAGTCGTTTATATTTAAACACTGTGTAGCAGTCTAGACGAAACCGTTGTCCAATTATTAACTTTCATACCACATCCAACCCCTTCTCCAAGAAGGGACAACGGGGTTGGCTGGTGTATGAAATAAATTAATTTCGGCATAAAAAGTTTTCATATTATAAAATTAAAACATTTAATAGGTCATTGTAAACAGATTTTCTTATTTTTTCAGTAAAGCATGTTTTACTGTCGAAATGTGTTTTACTGTTGAAATGTCCTTTATAATATAAGCTTTCCAATCGCTTAATGGAATTAAGGCGGGACCACGTAATGAATATGGCGGCGTCATCGTCAAGCGTAACATTCTGTTCAATAGATATTACTAAACCATACAGAAAATGTGGATTATCTACATGATCAAAATAATAAGAATATTATATAAGTGCCTTTTACTATCAAGTTGTCTACCCGTTTGTGCGTGGTGTTGCATACTTTGTTCTTATTTGTCATTGTGATTGTTGGTTGTTTTGAATGTGTGTTTTGGGTGACTTTGTTTTGTGACTACTTTATTTTTGGTTCGACCTTCATACCTACTTTCAGCCTGTCCGAACGGAACATGGGGAGTCCAGTGTGCAAACACGTGTGGTTGCCATGCCACGTACTCTTCCTCGTGTAACCCAGCCACTGGTTGTGTGTGCAAGACAGGTTGGAATGGAACCACGTGCAGTGACGATATCGACGAGTGCGTTGAAGGAACCAGTCAATGTGATAGCATACCGAATCAAGGCTGCCACAACACAGAATGGGGATTTAATTGCTCGTGTTTCGTGGGATTTAAGCCAAACATCACCAATGGAAGCTGTGACTTAAGTAAGTATAATTACCATGCTAATAATTGCCAAAACCATTAAATAGACTGAATTCTAAATGAATTAACCTATACCTTTCGTTACTGTAAGAATCAATAGGTGGAATCTGGTCTCAGAAAATTGGTTCATTTCATTTTAAATAACCAACGAGTTGAGACAGATTGTCTGTTTTGTAGTGTGGTGACCCCGTTAAAATAACTACCGTTCTTTAACTACCATTTATTGGACGTTACAGCATATACCATGCTCCGCCCCCTTGGTTATTCCGGATTAAACGATTTAAATCTGAGCATTCATCAAAGAACATTTCACCAATCATACTTCAAGGTATATTATAGCATGTAAAAATCAGTATGGCTTCTAGTTGTGGTGCGGCATACTAGTTGTGGTGTGGCATATTAGTTGTGGTGTGGCATACTAGTTGTGTTGTGGCATACTAGTTGTGGTGTGGCATACTAGTTATGGTGTGGCACACTACTTGTGGTGTGGCATACTAGTTGTGTTGTGGCATACTTTTTGTGGTGTCTCATACTAGTTATGGTGTGGCACACTAGTTGTGTTGTGGCATACTCGTTGTGGTGTGGCATACTAGTTGTGGTGTGGCATACTGGTTGTGGTGTGGCATACTAGTTGTGATGTGGCATACTAGTTATGGTGTGGCATACAAGTTGTTGTGTCTCATACTAGTTGTGGTGTGACATACTTCATGTGGTGTCTCATACTAGTTGTGGTGTGGCATACTAGTTGTGGTGTGGCATATTAGTTGTGTTGTGGCATACTTCTTGTGGTGTCTCATACTAGTTGTGGTGTGGCATACTAGTTGTGTTGTGGCATACTAGTTGGGGTATGACATACTTCTTGTTGTGTCTCATACTAGTTATGGTGTTGCACACTAGTTGTGTTGTGGCATACTAGTTGTGGTGTGGCATACTTCTTGTGGTGTCTCATACTAGTTGTGGTGTGGCATACTAGTTGTGTTGTGGCATACTAGTTGTGGTGTGACATACTTCTTGTGGTGTCTCATACTAGTTATGGTGTGGCACACTAGTTGTGTTGTGGCATACTAGTTGTGGTGTGGCATACTTCTTGTGTTGTATCATACTAGTTGTGGTGTGGCATACTAGTTGTGTTGTGGCATACTAGTTGTGGTGTGACATACATCTTGTGGTGTCTCATACTAGTTATGGTGTGGCACACTAGTTGTGTTGTGGCATACTGGTTGTGGTGTGGCATACTTCTTGTGGTGTCTTATACTAGTTATGGTGTGGCACACTAGTTGTGTTGTGGCATACTAGTTGTGGTGTGGCATTCTTTTGCGGTGTCTCATATTAGTTGTGGTGTGGCATACTAGTTGTGTTGTGGCATACGAGTTGTGGTGTGGCATACGAGTTGTGGTGTGACATACTTATTGTGGTGTCTCATACTAGTTGTGGTGTGGCATACTAGTTGTGGTCTGGCATACTAGTTGTGGGGTGGCATACTAGTTGTGTTGTGGCATACTAGTTGTGGTGTGGCATACTAGTTGTGGTGTGGCATACTAGTTGTGTTGTTGTGGCATACTAGTTGCGGTGTGGCATACTAGTTGTGTTGTGGCATACTAGTTGTGGTGTGGCATACTAGTTGTGTTTTGGCATACTAAATGTCGTGTGGCATACTTCTGATGTGTCTCATACTAGTTGTGGTGTGACATACTACTTGTGGTTTCTCATACTAGTTGTGGTGTGGCGAACTAGTTGTGGTGTTGCATACTAGTTGAGGTGTGGCATACTTCTTGTGGTGTCTCATACTAGTTGTGGTGTGGCATACTAGTTGTGGTGTGGCATACTAGTTGTGTTGTGGTGTGGCATAGTAGTTGTGGTGTGGCATACTAGTTGTGGTGTGCCATACTGGTTGTGTTGTGTTGTAGCATATTAAATGTGGTGTGGCATTCTACTTGTGGTGTCTCATACTAGTTTTGTTGTGGCATACTAGTTGTGGTGTGGCATACTAGTTCTGGTGTGGCATACTTCTTGTGGTGTCTCATACTAGTTATGGTGTGGCACACTAGTTATGTTGTGGCATACTAGTTGTGTTGTGATTTGGCATACTAGTTGTGGTGTGGTATACTAGTTGTGTTGTGGCATACTAGTTGTGGTGTGGCATACTTCTTGTGGTGTGTTATATTAGTTGTTGTGTGGCATACAAGTTGTGTTGTGGCATACTAGTTGTGTTGTGGCATACTAGTTGTGTTGTGGCATACTAGTTGTGGTGTGACATACTTCTTGTGGTGTCTCATATTATTTATGTTGTGGTACACTAGTTGTGTTGTGGCATACTAGTTGTTGTGTGACATACTTCTTGTGGTGTCTCATACTAGTTGTTTTGTGGCATACTAGTTGTGTTGTGTTGTGGGATACTAGTTGTGGTGTGGCATACTAGTTGTGTTGTGGCATACATCTTGTGGTGTCTCATACTAGTTGTGGTGTGGCATACTAGTTGTGTTGTGGCATACTAGTTGTGGTGTGACATACTTCTTGTGGTGTCTCATACTAGTTATGGTGTGGCACACTAGTTGTGTTGTGGCATACTAGTTGTGGTGTGACATACTTCTTGTGGTGTCTCATATTATTTATGTTGTGGCACACTAGTTGTGGTGTGGCATACTAGTTGTGTTGTGGCATACTAGTTGTGGTGTGACATACTTCTTGTGGTGTCTCATACTAGTTATGGTGTGGCACACTAGTTGTGTTGTGGCATAATATTTGTGTTGTGGCATACTAGTTGTGGTGTGACATACTTCTTGTGGTGTCTCATACTAGTTGAGGTGTGGCATACTGGCTGTGTTGTGGCATACTAGTTGTGGTGTGGCATACTAGTTGTGGTGTGGCATACTCGTTGTGTTGTGGCATACTTCTTGTGGTGTCTCATACTAGTTATGGTGTGGCACACTAGTTGTGTTGTGGCATACTAGTTGTGTTGTGTTGTGGCATACTAGTTGTGTTGTGGCATACTAGTTGTGGTGTGGCATACTAGTTGTGGTGCGGCATACTTCTTATGGTGTCTCATACAAGTAATGGTGTGGCACACTATATGTTTTGTGGCATACTAGTTGTGTTGTGGTGTGGCATACTAGTTATGTTGTGGCATACTAGTTGTGGTGTGGCATACTAGTTGTGTTGTGGCATACTAGTTGTGGTGTGGCATACTTCTTGTGGTGTCTTATACTAGTTGTTGTGTGGCATACTAGTTGTGTTGTGACATACTTCTTGTGGTGTCTCGAACTAGTTGTGGTGTGGCATACTAGTTGTGGTGTGGCATACTAGTTGTGTTGTGGCATACTAGTTGTGGTGTGACATACTTCTTGTGGTGTCTCATACTAGTTGTGGTGTGGCATACTATTTGTGGTGTGGCATACTTCTTGTGGTGTCTCATACTAGTTATGGTGTGGCACACTAGTTGTGTTGTTGCACACTAGTTGTGGTGTGGTATACTAGTTGTGGTGTGGCATACTAGTTGGGTTGTGGCATACTAGTTGTGGTGTGGCATACTAGTTGGGTTGTGGCATACTAGTTGTGGTGTCGCATACCAGTTGTGGTGTGGCATACTAGTTGTGGTGTGGCATACTAGCTCTGATGTGGCATACTAGTTGTGGTGTGGCATACTAGTTGTGGTGTGGCATACTAGTTGTGTTGTGGCATACTAGTTGTGGTGTGGCATACTTCTTGCTGTGTCTCATATTAGTTATGGTGTGGCACACTAGTTGTGTTGTGGCATACTAGTTGTTGTGTGACATACTTCTTGTGGTGTCTCATACTAGTTGTGTTGTGGCATACTAGTTGTGTTGTGTTGTGGCATACTAGTTGTGGTGTGGCATACTAGTTGTGTTGTGGCATACATCTTGTGGTGTCTCATACTAGTTGTGTTGTGGCATACTAGTTGTGTTGTGTTGTGGCATACTAGTTGTTGTGTGGCATACAAGTTGTGTTGTGACATACTTCTTGTGGTGTCTCGAACTAGTTGTGGTGTGGCATACTAGTTGTGGTGTGGCATACTAGTTGTGTTGTGGCATACTAGTTGTGGTGTGACATACTTCTTGTGGTGTCTCATACTAGTTGTGGTGTGGCATACTATTTGTGGTGTGGCATACTTCTTGTGGTGTCTCATACTAGTTATGGTGTGGCACACTAGTTGTGTTGTTGCACACTAGTTGTGGTGTGGCATACTAGTTGTGGTGTGGCATACTAGTTGGGTTGTGGCATACTAGTTGTGGTGTGGCATACTAGTTGGGTTGTGGCATACTAGTTGTGGTGTCGCATACCAGTTGTGGTGTGGCATACTAGTTGTGGTGTGGCATACTAGCTCTGATGTGGCATACTAGTTGTGGTGTGGCATACTAGTTGTGGTGTGGCATACTAGTTGTGTTGTGGCATACTAGTTGTGGTGTGGCATACTTCTTGCTGTGTCTCATATTAGTTATGGTGTGGCACACTAGTTGTGTTGTGGCATACTAGTTGTTGTGTGACATACTTCTTGTTGTGTCTCATACTAGTTGTGTTGTGGCATACTAGTTGTGTTGTGTTGTGGCATACTAGTTGTGGTGTGGCATACTAGTTGTGTTGTGGCATACATCTTGTGGTGTCTCATACTAGTTGTGGTGTGGCATACTAGTTGTGTTGTGGCATACTAGTTGTGTTGTGTTGTGGCATACTAGTTTTGGTGTGGCATACTAGTTGTGTTGTGGCATACATCTTGTGGTGTCTCATACTAGTTGTGGTGTGGCATACTAGTTGTGTTGTGGCATACTAGTTGTGGTGTGACATACTTCTTGTGGTGTCTCATACTAGTTATGATGTGGCACACTAGTTGTGTTGTGGCATACTAGTTGTGGTGTGGCATACTTCTTGTGGTGTCTCATACTAGTTGAGGTGTAGCATACTGGCTGTGTTGTGGCATACTAGTTGTGGTGTGGCATACTAGTTGTGGTGTGACATACTTCTTGTGGTGTCTCATACTAGTTGAGGTGTAGCATACTGGCTGTGTTGTGGCATACTAGTTGTGGTGTGGCATACTAGTTGTGGTGTGGCATACTAGTTGTGTTGTGGCATACTTCTTGTGGTGTCTCATACTAGTTATGGTGTGGCACACTAGTTGTGTTGTGGCATACTAGTTGTGTTGTGTTGTGGCATACTAGTTGTGTTGTGGCATACTAGTTGTGGTGTGGCATACTAGTTGTGGTGCGGCATACTTCTTGTGGTGTCTCATACTAGTTATGTTGTGGCACACTATATGTGTTGTGGCATACTAGTTGTGTTGTGGTGTGGCATACTAGTTGTGTTGTGGCATGCTAGTTGTGTTATGGTGTGGCATACTAGATGTGTTGTGGCATACTAGTTGTGGTGTGGCATACTTCTTGTTGTGTCTTATACTAGTTGTTTTGTGGCATACAAGTTGTGTTGTGACATACTTCTTGTGGTGTCTCTACTAGTTGTGGTGTGGCATACTAGTTGTGGTGTGGCATACTAGTTGTGGTGTGACATACTTCTTGTGGTGTCTCATACTAGTTGTGGTGTGGCATACTAGTTGTGGTGTGGCATACTTCTTGTGGTGTCTCATACTAGTTATGGTGTGGCACACTAGTTGTGTTGTTGCACACTAGTTGTGGTGTGTCATACTAGTTGTGGTGTGGCATACTAGTTGGGTTGTGGCATACTAGTTGTGGTGTCGCGTACTAGTTGTGGTGTGGCATACTAGTTGTGGTGTGGCATACTAGTTGTGGTGTGGCATACTTCTTGTGGTGTCTTATACTAGTTGTGGTGTGGCATACTAGTTGGGTTGTGGCATACTAGTTGTGGTGTCGCATATTAGTTGTGGCATACTAGTTGTGGTGTGGCATACTAGCTGTGATGTGGCATACTAGTTGTGGTGTGGCAAACTAGTTGGTGTGTGGCATACTTGTTGTGTTGTGGCATACTAGCTGTGGTGTGGCATACTAGTTGTGGTGTCGCATACTAGTTATGGTGTGGCACACTAGTTGTGTTGTTGCACACTAGTTGTGGGGTAGCATACTAGTTGTGGTGTGGCATACAAGTTGTGTTGTGGCATACTAGTTGTGGTTTGGCATACTAGTTGTGGTGTGGCATACTAGCTGTGGTGTGGCATACTTCTTGTGGTGTCTTATACTAGTTGTTGTGTGGCATAGTAGTTGTGGTGTGACATACTAGTTGTGGTGTGGCATACAATTTGTTTTGTGGCATACATGTTGTGTTGTGGCACACTAGGTGTGGTGTGGCATACTAGTTGTGTTGTGGCATACTAGTTGTGATGTGGCATACACGTTGTGTTGTGGCATACTAGTTGTGGTGTGGCATACTAGTTGTGGTGTGGCATACAAGTTGTGGCGTGGCATACTACTTGTGGTGTGACATACTTCTTGTGGTGTGGCATACTAGTTTTGGTGTGGCATACTAGTTGTGGTGTGGCATACTAGTTGTGTTGTGGCATACTGGTTGTGTTGTGGCATAAGTTATGTTGTGGCATACTGGTTGTGTTGTGTTTTGTCATACTAGTTGTGGAGTGGCATACTAGTTGTGGTGTGGCATACTTTTTGTGGTGTCTTATACTAGTTGTTTTGTGGCATACAAGTTGTGTTGTGGCATACTAATTGTGTTGTTGCATACTAGTTGTGTTGTGGCATACTAGTTGTGGTGTGACATACTTCTTGTGGTGTATCATATTAGTTATGATGTGGCAAACTAGTTGTGTTGTGGCATACTAGTTGTTGTGTGACATACTTCTTGTGGTGTCTCATACTAGTTGTGTTGTGGGATACTAGTTGTGTTGTGCTGTGGCATACTAGTTGTCGTGTGGCATACTAGTTGTGTTGTGGCATACATCTAGTGGTGTCTCATACTAGTTGTGGTGTGGCATACTAGTTGTGTTGTGGCATACTAATTGTGGTGTGACATACTTCTTGTGGTGTCTCATACTAGTTATGGTGTGGCACACTAGTTGTGTTGTGGCATACTAGTTGTGGTGTGACATACTTCTTGTGGTGTCTCATACTAGTTGAGGTGTGGCATACTGGCTGTGTTGTGGCATACTAGTTAAGGTGTGGCGTACTAGTTGTGGTGTGGCATACTAGTTGTGTTTTTTCATACTTCTTATGGTGTCTCATACTAGTTATGGTGTGGCACACTATTTGTGTTGTGGCATACTAGTTTTGTTGTGTTGTGGCATACTAGTTGTGTTGTGGCATACTAGTTGTGGTGTGGCATACTAGTTGTGGTGCGGCATACTTCTTGTGGTGTCTCATACTAGTTATGGTGTGGCACACTATAGGTGTTGTGGCATACTAGTTGTGATGTGTTTTGGCATACTAGTTTTGTTGTGGCATACTAGTTGTGATGTGGCATACTAGTTGTGTTGTGGCATACTAGTCGTGGTGTAGCATAATTCTTGTGGTGTCTTATACTAGTTGTTTGGTGGCATACAATTTGTGTTGTGACATACTTCTTGTGGTGTTTCATACTAGTTGTGGTGTGGCATACTAGTTGTGGTGTGGCATACTAGTAGGGTTGTGGCATACTAGTTGTGGTGTCGCATACTAGTTGTGGTGTGGCATACTAGTTGTGGTGTGGCATACTAGCTGTGATGTGGCATACTAGTTGTGGTGTGGCATAATAGTTGTGGTGTGGCATACTAGTTGTTTTGTGGTATACTATTTGTGGTGTGGCATACTTCTTGTGGTGTCTTATACTAGTTATGATGTGGCACACTAGTGGTGTTGTTGCACACTAGTTGTGGTGTGGCATACTAGTTGTGGTGTGGCATACTAGTTGGGTGTTTTCATATTAGTTGTGGTGTCGCATACAAGTTGTGGCATACTAGTTGTGTTGTGGCATACTGTTTGTGGTGTGGCATACTAGTTGAGATTTGGCATTCTAGTTGTGGTGTGGCATACTAGTTGTGGTGTGGCATACTGGCTGTGTTGTGGCATACAGGTTGTGGTGTGGCATACTAGTTGAGATGTGGCATACTAGTTGTGGTGTCGCATACTAGTTATGGTGTGGCATACTAGCTGTGTCATCGCATACTAGCTGTGGTGTGGCATACTAGTTGTGGTGTGGCATATTAGTTGTGGATTGGCATACTGGCTGTGTTGTGGCATACTGGTTGTGGTGTGGCATACTAGTTGTTGTGTGGCATACTAGTTGTGGTGTGGCATAGTTCTTGTGGTGTCTCATACTAGTTGTGGTGTGGCATACTTCTTGTGGTGTCTCATACCAGTTGAGGTGTGGCATACTAGTTGTGGTGTGGCATACTAGTTGTGGTGTGGCATACTAGTTGTGGTGTGGCATACTAGTTGTGTTGTCGCATACTATCTGTGGTGTGGCATACTAGTTGTGGTGTGACTTACTAGTTGTGTTGTGGCATACTAGTTGTGGTGATGCATACTGGCTGTGTTGTGGCATACTGGTTTTGGTGTTGCATACTGGTTGTTGTGTGGCATACTAGTTGTGGTGTGGCATACTAGTTGTAGTGTGGCATACTGGTTGTGGTGTGGCATACTAGTTGTGGTGTCGCATACTGGTTGTAGTGTGGCATACTGGCTGTGTTGTGGCATACTAGTTAAGGTGTGGCATACTAGTTGTGGTGTGGCATACAATTTGTGTTTTTTCATACTTCTTATGGTGTCTCATACTAGTTATGGTGTGGCACACTAGTTGTGTTGTGGCATACTAGTTGTGTTGTGTTGTGGCATACTAGTTGTGGTGTGGCATACTAGTTGAGATGTGGCATACTAGTTGTGTTGTGGCATACTAGTTGTGGTGTGGCATACTAGTTGTGGTGTGGCATACTAGCTGTGGTGTGGCATACTTCTTGTGGTGTCTTATACTAGTTGTGGTGTGGCATACTAGTTGTGGTGTGGCATACTTGTTGTGGTGTGGCATACTAGTTGTGCTGTGGCATACTAGTTGTGGTGTGGCATACTAGTTGTGTTGTGGCATACTAGTTGTGGTGTGGCATACTTGTTGTGGTGTGGCATACTAGTTGTGGTGTGGCATACTAGTTGTGTTGTGGCATACTAGTTGTGGTGTGGCATACTAGTTGTGGTGTGGCATACTAGTTGTGTTGTGGTATACTTGTTGTGGTGTGGCATACTAGTTGTGTTGTGGCATACTTGTTGTGTTGTGGCATACTATTTGTGTTGTGGCATATTAGTTGTGGTGTGGCATACTAGTTGTGGTGTGGCATACTAGTTGTGTTGTGGCATACTATTTGTGTTGTGGCATATTAGTTCTGGTGTGGCATACTAGTTTTGGTGTGGCATACTAGTTGTGGTGTTGCATACTAGTTGTGGTGTGGCACACTAGTTGTGGTGTGGCATACTAGTTGTGGTGTGGCATACTTGTTGTGGTGTGGCATACGTTCTATGCGTCCTTGCAATTGTCATTTATTTCGATGCGAGCTGATGGTTGACTGTGTTCTATGAGCGCTTCATTTTCCGTTCGACGGCTTTTATGATACACTTTTATGACATACATATTATATACATATCTTCCTCAGAGATATGGTATGTTAACGATCAACTGAAAACCTGAGTTAGTGATACTAATCTTGTTTATTTTCTTTATCTATTTGTTTCTTTCTCGTAATTATGTACTATGTGTGTTGTAACATATTGTAAACTATCACGTGTTACTATGTAATTAAAAATATATTTTAATATAGGTTTTACAATTTCCCTTATCCTATTCTTTTTACAGCATATTGTTTATAACCACGTTTTCAGTACCACGTGCTACAGAATTTAATTAAGTTTATATTTGCCTTTAAGGTGACGCGACGACTACACCTGTTGTGCCACAAGGTCAGTTGACTGAATTTCTTTATTATTTTAATAATTCTTCTGTTTCAACAAGGATATGTTTAAGTATATGAATCAATGTCACAGTGGTTGTTTTTAATTGTTTATTTCTTCTATTTTGCAATGCAAGCACATACTAGGAATTGTGCGTAACTGTACACATACCGTTCCACCAATAATTTCCCAAGTCTTGCAATATATTTCAGGAAATAAACATCTAAATCATTTTGGTTGAAATAGCATGATGTGATATGTATTTTCAGCCGGTGAGATTGTGGTACCGCTATTCCTTAAGCTGAACTATACAATACCTGAATCCTACAACCTTGCCATACAAGCCACCCTGGATGTGTTAATTGCAGTATTCGAATCAGCGGTAAGTACTGTACGAACAGACTACTGTATGAACAGACTACTGTACGAACAGACTACTGTACGAACAGATTACAACATTTATATTGTATAATTGATAGTGTAATAAATCCATGATAACACTGGTTTCATATAGACAGTTACAATAATAAATGGTCCTTATGAGGCATTTTTTGAGTTATTTGATAACTAGAATCTCACATTCGTGCCACTTTAATACTGAATTGATTAAACTCGTGGATACAGTTGTTATGATGCTCGGCATATTCATATACGTACATTTCACGATCGTACTTTTAAAATTAGTATTCGGAATTACCTTTAATTATTAAAGTAATTTCAACTTTTGTTCGGGGCGCTTGTTTCAGTATAAGGTTTTTCAGTCTTAAAATGAATACGTATACCATAATATATCATTGGAACTGGCGTTTTTAGTGGTAAATAGAAATACTTCAGTTTTGAAAACCTGTTAAGAAATAAATGGTACCGCTAAAACGCATTTTCTATTTGGACTTTCCCATGTAAACTCCTTGTTGCTGGGACAGAAAATTAAGAAATCTCGAATCTCTCATGTTAGCCTCAACAGTTTGCGTTACAACTTTAAGAATGTCTTCAATGGCTTTTGTACAGCACATTAAAGCCAATTTTGGATAACAAATCTGCAAACCATATTTTTTCTAATGTTTGATGCAGCCGAATTTTTCACTGAAAATGGCGCACTATGAAATCAACTTTCGCGCGTATTTTTTTTATTCCACAACCAAAGCAGCTTTGGCTGAAACAAGAGCCCCGAACAATAAATGTGCTGTACAAAATCATAATTACATAAAATTACCATACACATTTCAGGTTATGTTGCTGCATGAAAAGGAATTAAACTTAAATAGTCCCTATAAAACCCTAAAGTCGATGCCCATGCAAATGAAATGCTTAAATTGTTGTAAAGTAAATAAATACAAAAACAAGAGGCCCCTGTGGACGCACTACTGACTAAAATGGCTCTTATATCCAGGGTGGTCGTCATACAATTCGATCGTTAAAACATTAAAAAAAACAATCCCTACCGCACCCACCCCACACCCCCACCCTCAACCACCATGACATTAATTTATTTGTTGCTTTAAGGTTCTGATAAATTCTTGTTTTGCGATCGAACTACACTTTATTTGAATTATACGTACACGTGTTAGCAACATAATCGCCATTTGAATTATACGCACACGTGTCAGCAACATAATCGCCATTTGAATTATACGCCCACGTGTCAGCAACATAATCGCCATTAGAATTGTACGCACACGTGTCAGCAACATAATCGCTATTTGAATTATACGCACACGTGTCAGCAACATAATCGCTATTTGAATTATACGCACACGTGTCAGCAACATAATCGCCATTTGAATTATACTTACACGTGTTAGCAACATAATCGCCATTTGAATTATACGCACACATGTTAGCAACATAATCGCCATTTGAATTATACGCACACGTGTCAGCAACATAATCGCCATTTGAATTATACGTACACGTGTTAGCAACATAATCGCAATTTGAATTATACGCACAGGTGTTAGCAGCATACTCGCCATTTGAATTATACGCACACGTGTTAGCAACATAATCGCCATTTGAATTAATATTTATGAATCGGCAACACAAACCAGCCGAGTCGTTGGGATTTCAAAAACAAAAACAAATCATGAATAATAATTCAACCGAATTAAATATGCAGCTTATTTAATGCAGATGAACATTACATATGAAACTGAAACACATTATGAGATTTTTGTCTTGAATTTATATTGGTACGAACTACTCTCCCAAGATCACTTCCAGTCCCTTTAATACATTTTATATGCTTTTCAGTTATTGACGTTCCACAGGCAGATGATGGGCAACAATGTAAAGTCAGCGCATGTGATGCATATCGAGTAAGTAAAATACAAATAACCAAGGTAACCAACTGTGTATGAGTTGCGCATTGGGTTTTCATCAGCGTTGTTGTTATGTATATTTAATTCATAATGTCAAGACAGTTAAAGAAAATTATAGAATTAACTGTTACAGTATTGAAATTCTAGTTGCGACGATAAAACAAGAGCTCAAATTGTGGCAAATTTTGTTAATTGGCGAGAAAATTACATTAAGTCCAAAGGCATATGTTGATCACAGTTGGTCGGCACGGTCAACACCATTCATATGTTGCGTGTTCATTCATACAACTCGGGGACACTGTACCTCCTTTATCAAGCCGTCTTTCTGTCGTGTATGTACTGTAGTTGTCGACTGGGGTGACATTTGTTGAAAGTAATCTGGTAAACCGATACGGTGAGCTCGAACTGTTCCACATGCATACGTGCCACCCTGAAGTAGTTTGTCGAATAATCGTACTAAAGTCAAGTAATTATCAACGTACACATGACGATTCTGTGTGAAGATAGGCCGTGCTAGATCCATCACGACTCTTTCTTCGAGCCCGCGCTCACCGGCATCAGTTTCCTTGCCACAATATACGGGAAATCATTGACATAGCCACTGTGGGGGTCTGCCCGAACGCATACTTTGATACCCGTTTTGTCTGTTTGAGTGGTACATACTGTTTGAAACCAAGGCGTCCGGTATAACCAGTCATGGACGGTAATTAGTCCTCAAACTATTTCTTTGTAAACTTTTTTTTTTATTTCAAGACGCTTAATTTCACAAATCAGTGAACAGTTTAGGCAAATTACAATAATAATATATATGTATAAATACATGACACAATGACTCACCAGTATTACCTTTTTTTCCATGTCAGAAACAGAATTATTTCCACGTTAGTCGGAGGTCGTCTACATACAGTTTTGTCTACCTTATAATCAAGAACAAATAAGTAAAAGAAACTTGTATGTAGACGAAATCACCAGAACTCATTTCCACTGGCCATTTTTGTAAACAATTTTGTTTTTACAATTTGAATTATGCGCTAGTTTCAACCAGTAATACGTCGTGCTTGATATCATTATGTAGAAAAATCTTTAATTTAATTGGTAAAAATAACCGCAACATGGAGAGTTTTCCGAAATCTGACCAATCGACGATCTTGTAACATAGGTTTACAGCCCGACTAAACTTTGAGTACTGCATATTAGAACGCCTCGACGCTATCGGAGTGGAACATATCACATTTCTAAGAGGCTGCCATTTAATGTCAATGAAATATCAAAGTAGTTCGCCAAATACAAATAAATACCAATATCAATGAATGTGACATACATGTATCAACCCAGATTTTATGATAAGGATGACATTGATAAATGTCATACCAAGGTAGCTTTCATTAAAACTTCTTTGACCATACCTTTAATATTAACAGGATCCAACATAGAAACGTAGTGTATATTAATGGGGTCCCGGTATTGTTGAAAATAAATAAGATCTGAATATCAACCCAGATAAATACCAATATCATGAATGTGACATGCATGTATCAACCCAGATAAATACCAATATCAATGAATGTGACATGCATGTATCAACCCAGATAAATACCAATATCAATGAATGTGACATGCATGTATCAACCCAGATAAATACCAATATCAATGAATGTGACATGCGTGTATCAACCCAGATTTATGATTAGGATGACATTTGTAAATGCCATACAAAGGTAGATTCCATTAAATCTACGTTGACCATACCCTTAATAATTCTACCATAATTTCAACTCTATATATTTCAGGCGCGGTAGTACAATAGTTAATTACACCTTAACGATATCCGATTCCCAGGAATCAAATGCACAGCTTGCAGACTCTACCTACAGTCTAGCGCAGGGTGCCCCCGTTGTAATACTTGGTTCAACAACAATCGCATCTGAACTGTTAGTCGACGGAAACACAGGTTCGCATATTTTATATACAAGTGTGGATTTGCTTTTAAAATTATCTCCCCAACCGCCCACTCACAGACATAAATATAAACATGAACTTGCATCGTCGTTAGATACATTTTATCATTCAGATATGCACTTTTATACCTAATAAAGGAGTGACCTAATATATTTTGCTTTATTAGGCACTGACGAATAAAGCAGTGCCTAATAAAGCAAAATCAATGCGGAATTCCTCGACGTTTATTGCACGTAACATTATCTGACGTCATAACACGGCATGAAGCAACATACTGTTTCACTGCGCATGCACCGACTCAAACAAACGACAGTCAAAGACCGACGTCTTTGCCGTAAATTACGGCTAAATAAAGCGCATTCCAACCATGATCGTGGTCAAGCGTCTGATCGACGTTCTATTAAAACATATACATGTATTGGGATTTCACTCAATATCGTTTACATAATGCAGACGCATCACTTACATAAAGGAATTAAGGTGGCGGGATATCTATAAACTGTTGAAATGGCTACGCCTTTAAAACAAACAGTTAAACATAATGGCGGACTTCTACAGTCGTTTATATTTAAACTCTGTGTAGCAGTCTAGACGAAACCGTTGTCCGATTATTAACTTTCATACCACATCCAACCCCTTCTCCAAGAAGGGACAACGGGGTTGGCTGGTGTATGAAATAAATTAATTTCGGCATAAAAGTTTTCATATTATAAAATTAAAACATTTAATAGGTCATTGTAAACCGATTTTCTTATTTTTTCAGTAAAACATGTTTTACTGTCGAAATGTGTTTTACTGTCGAAATGTCCTTTATAAAATCCTGCTAATATAAGCTTTCCAATCGCTTAATGGAATTAAGGCGGGACCACGTAATGAATATGGCGGCGTCATCGTCAAGCGTAACATTTGTTTCAATAGATATTATTATTACCTGATCTCCTATATAAATGCTATATCGTCATTTCTTGCTAATTCACTAAGGAAAAGACTGTTCCCGGTGAAAACGAACTGTTACCGGGCTTTAGTTTCGACTGTTTCCCTCACGTGCTGGAATTTCGTTTGCGTGACGTCATGTTGCTTTTTTCACCATAGGTTCCCATTATAAAACAAATTTTCATTTTCACTGTTTCGTACAGTAACAATAATCAGGTAATAAAACAGTTATCACATGTGTGTTTGGGGAACAGTCAAAACTGTTTTCCCTTGGTGTCGGGGAATGTCAGTGTGAACTGTTTCCCTCGGCCTATCGGCCTCGGGAAACAGTTCACACTGCCATCCCCTCCACCTCGGGAAAACAGTTTTGACTGTTCCCCAAACACACATGTGATAACTGTATACTAAACCATACAGAAAATGTGGATTATTTACATGATCAAAATAATAAGAATATTATATAAGTGCCTTTTACTATCAAGTTGTCTACCCGTTTGTGCGTGGTGTTGCATACTTTGTTCTTATTTGTCATTGTGATTGTTGTTTGTTTTGAATGTGTGTTTTGGGTGACTGTGTTTTGTGACTGCTTTATTTTTGGTTCGACCTTCATACCTACTTTCAGCCTGTCCGAACGGAACATGGGGAGTCCAATGTGCAAATACGTGTGGTTGCCATGCCACGTACTCTTCCTCGTGTAACCCAGCCACTGGTTGTGTCTGCAAGACAGGTTGGAATGGAACCACGTGCAGTGACGATATCGACGAGTGCGTTGATGGAACCAGTCAATGTGATAGCCTACCGAATCAAGGCTGCCACAACACAGAAGGGGGATTTAATTGCTCGTGTTTCGTGGGATATAAGCCAAACATCACCAGTGGAAGCTGTGAATTAAGTAAGTATAATTACCATGCTAATAATTGCCAAAACCGTTAAATAGACTGAATTTTAACTGAATTAACATACACCTGTCATTACTGTAATAATCAATAGGTGGAGTCTGGTATCAGAAAATTTCAATTTAAATAACCAGCGAGTTGAGACAGATTGTCTGTTTTGTAGTGTGGTGACCCTGTTAGAATAACTACCGTTCTTTAACTACCATTTATTGGACGTTACAGCATATACCAAGCTCCGCCCCCTTGGTTATTCTGGATTAAATGATATAAATCTGTGCATTCATCAAAGAACATTTCACCAATCATACTTAAGGGTATATTATAGCATGTAATTATAATTTAACAATGACTAGAAAAATCAGTGTGGCATACTAGTTGTGGTGTGGCATACTAGTTGTTGAGTGGCTTACTAGTTGTGGTGTGGCATACTAGTTGTGCTGTGGCACACTAGTTGTGGTGTGGCATACTAGTTGTACTGTGGCATACTAGCTGTGGTGTGGCATACTACTTGTGGTGTGGCATACTAGCTGTGGTGTGGCATACTAGTTGTAGTGTCGCACACTATTTGTGGTGTGACATACTAGTTGTTGTGTGGCATACTGTGTGGCATAATTGTTGTGGAGTGACATACTAGTTTTGGTGTCGCATACTAGTTGTGCTGTGGCATACTACTTGTGGTGTGGCATACTAGTTGTAGTTTCGCACACTAGTTGTGGTGTGGCATACTAGTTGTGGTGTCGCATACTAGTTGTGGTGTGGCATACTAGCTGTGTTTTGGCATACTAGTTGTGGTGTGGCATACTTGCTGAGTTTTGACATACTAGTTGCGGTGTGGCATACTAGTTGCGGTGTGGCATACTAATTGCAGTTTGGCATACTAGCTGTGCAGTGGCATACTGGTTGTGGTGTGGCATACTAGTTGTGTTGTGGCATACTAGTTGTGGTGTGGCATACTAGTTGTGGTGTGGCATACTAGTTGTGGAGTGACATACTTGTTGTGGTGTGGCATACTAGTTGTGGTGTGGCATACTAGTTGTGGTGGGGCATCCTAGCTGTGGTGGGGCATACTAGTTATGGTGTGGCATACTAGCTGTGGTGTGGCATACTAGCTGTGGTGTGGCATACTAGTTGTGGTGTGGCATTCCTTGTTATTGTCAGTTATTTTGATGCGAGCTGATGGGTGAATGTGTTCTATGAGCGCTTCATTTTTCGTTCCACATTTAGACTGCTTTTATGATATTAAATATGACATACATGTTATATAAGTATCTTCCTCAGAAGAGACATGGTATGTTAAGGATCAACTGAAAACCTGAATTAGTTTTACTAAACTTGTTTATATTCTTTATCTATTTGTTTCTTTCTCGTAAACATGTACTATGTGTGTTATAAAATACTGTTTACTATCACGTGTTACTATGTAATTAAAATATATTTTATATAGGTTTACAATTTCGCCTATTCTATTATTTTAACAGCATATTGTTTATAACCACGTGTTCAGGTAATTTTTAATTAAAACGTGTGCTTTAGTATACGTCTTCAGTATCATGTGCTACAGAATTTAATTAAGTATATGTTTGCCTTTAAGGTGACGTGACGACTACACCTGTTGTGCCACAAGGTCAGTTGACTGAATTTCTTTCTAATTTTAATAAATCTTCTGTTTCAACTAGGGTATGTTTAAGTGTATATGTTTAAGTGTATGAATCAATGTGGTTGTTTTTAATTGTTAGTTTTTTCTATTGAGCAATGCTAACACATACTAGGAACTGTGCGTGACTGTACACGTACCGTTTCACAACATTTTGTCAAGTCGTGCAATATATTTCAGGAAAAAAACCCATCTAAATCATTTTGGTTGAAATAACATGATGTGATATGTACTTTCAGCCGGTGAGATTGTGGTATCGCTATTCCTTAAGCTGAACTATACAATACCTGAATCCTCCAACCTTACCATACAGGCCACCCTGGATGCGTTAATTGCAGAATTAGAATCAGCGGTAAGTACTGTACGAACAGACTACTGTACGAACAGATTACAACATTTATATTGTATAATTGATAGTGTAATAAATCCATGATAACACTAGTTTCATATAGACAGTTACAATAATAAATGGTCCTTATGAGGCATTTGTTGAGGTATTTGATAACTAGATTCTCACATTCGTGCCATGTTAATACCGAATTGATTAAACTCGTGGATACAATTGTTATGATGCTCGGCATATTCATATACGTACATTTCACGATCGTATTTTTAAAATCAGTATTCGGAATTACCCTTAATTATTAAAGTAATTTTAACTATTGTTCGGGGCGCTTGTTTCAGTCTAAGGTTTTTCAGTCTTAACATGAATACGTATATATATATACATAATATATCATTGGAACTGGCGTTTTTAGTGGTAAATAAAAATCTTTAGTTTTGAAAACCTGTTAAGAAATAAATGGTACAGCTAAAACACTTTTTTGATTTGGACTTTCCCATGTAAACTCCTTGTTGCTGGGACAGAAAATTAAGAAATCTCGAATCTCTTATGTTAGCCTCAACAGTTTGCGTTACAACTTTAAGAATGTCTTAAATGGATTTTGTACAGCACATTAAAGCCAATTTTGGATAACAAATCTGCAAACCACATTTTTTCTAATGTTTGATGCAGCAGAATTTTGCACTGAAAATGGCGCACTATCAAAACAACTTTCGCGCGTATTTTTTTTATTCCACAACCAAAGCAGCTTTGGCTGAAACAAGAGCCCCGAACAATAGGTGTGTTGTACAAAGTCATAAAAGGGTGTATATCTTTACAATTACCATACACATTTCCGGTTATGTTGCTGCATGAAACGGAATTAAACTTAAACGGTCCCTATAAAACAGTCGATGCACATGCAAATGAAATGCTAAAGTTATTGTAAAGTAAATAAATACGAAACCAAGAGGCCCCTGTGGAACACTACTGGCTAAAATGGCTCTTATATCAAGGGTTGTAGTCATACAATTATATTGTTAAAACATTGAAAAAAAAACCCTACCGCCCCCACCCCACACCCCCGCCCCCCAAAAAAACATAAAACCAAATTAACATTAATTCATTTGTTGCTTTAAGGTTCTGATAAATTCTTGTTCTGCGATCGAACTACACTTTATTTGAATTATACGCACACGTGTTAGCAACATAATCGCCATTTGAATTATACGTACACGTGTCTTCAACATAATCGCTATTTGAATTATACGCACACGTGTCAGCAACATATTCGCCATTTGAATTATACGCACACGTGTCAGCAACATAATCGCCATTTGAATTATACGCACACGTGTTAGCAACATAATCGTCATTTAAATTATACGCACACGTGTCAGCAACATAATCGCCATTTGAATTAATATTTATGAATCGGCAACACAAACCAGCCGAGTCGTTGGGATTTCAAGAACAAAACATTTTCATGAATAATAGTTCAACCGAATTAAATATGCAGCTCATTTAATGCACGTTAACATTACATATGAAACTGAAGCCCATTATGAGATTATTTTTTTTTTGAATTTATATTGGTACAAACAACTCTCCCAGATCACTTCCAGTCCCTTTAATACACTTTGTATGATTTTCAGTTATTGACGTTCCACAACCAGACGATGGGCAACAATGTAAAGTCAGCGCATGTGGCGGATATAGCGTAAGTAAAATACAGATACAGGTAACCAAGGTAATCAACTGTGTATGAGTTGCGCATTGGGTTTACACCGGCCTTGTTGTTATGTATATTTAATTCATAATGTCAAGACAGTTAAAGAAAATTATAGAATTAACTGTTACAGTATTGAAATTCTAGTTGGCAAATTTTGTTAAATTGCGAGAAAATTACATTACGTCCAATGGCATATGTTGATCACAGTTGGTCGGCACGGTCAACACCATTCATATGTTGCGTGTACATTCGTACAACTCGGAGACACTGTACCTGCTTTATCAAGCCGTCTTTCTGTCGTATATGTACTGTAGTGTTGTCGATTGGGGTGACATTTGTTGAAAGCAATAATACGGTCCTGTTGTCCTTCCAGGCTAAACAAACCATGTCCCCTTTTTGTCGAATTACAGAGTTCCCTTGCATTTTCAATTTATTACATTTTATGTCATCTGGCAAACCAATACGGTGAGCTCGAACTGTTCCACATGCATACGCGCCATCCTGAAGTAGTTCGTCGAATAATCGTTCTAACGTGAAGTAATTATCTACGTACACCTGATGATTCTGTGTGAAGATAGGCTGTGCTAAATCCGTCACGACTCTTTCTTCGAGCCCGCGCTCACCGGCATCAGTTTCCTTGCCAGAATATACCGGAAAATCATTGATATAGCCATTGTGGGGGTCTCTCCAAACTCATATGTTGATACCCCGCTTTGTCTGTTTGAAGTCAAGGCGTCCGGTATATATATAACCAATCATGCCTTCATCAATACTGACTTGTGCGGTCGGTAATTAGTCCTTAAACTATTTCTTTGTAAATTTTGTAAACTTTATTTCAAACTGCTTAATTTCACATATCAGTGAATAGTTAAAGCAAATTACAACAATAACATACATGTATAAATTCATGACACAATGACGTTATTAATAGGAAACGAATATTTACCTATTATTAATGATAGCATAGAAAAATAGTACACATCATATTAAGTTAAATACATCACGTTTAACTATACTAACTTTTAGAATTATTCAACATTTAGCAGTTCAGATACGTATGATACGGATAGTCATCTGTTTTGTATCATACTTTATATAGATTAACAGTTTTATTAAGTGTCGTTTATCTACCTAGTATATAGTTATGCATAGACATTTAACTATATATAGGGGGCGTCCGTGGCCAAGTGGTTAGAGTCTCTGACTTACAATCACTTGTCCCTCACCGCTGTAGGTTCGATCCCTCAGGGGCCTAGGAATCTTTATGTGAGGAAGCTATCCAACTGGCTTGCGGAACGTCGGTGGTTCTACCCAGGTGCCCGCCCGTGCACGAAAATTGCCCGGAGGGGCACCTGGGGTCTTCCTCCACCAGTGGAAGCTGGAAAGTCGCCATATGACCTTAGCTGTTGGTGCGACTATAAAACCCAATTCAATTCAATTCAATTAACTATATATAACTGTTACAGATTATTTACAACTGGTACATGTAACATTATATATGGAATACAATAGTAATACCATGTTATGATAAAGACAACAAGTAATAGTAGTTGAATAAACAACAGCAACAAAACCTATAAACAGTGTTCATACGTTTTACGGCGATGCTTTAGCGTAAAATGTAATTTCATACCGTAAAACCAACCAGATTGAAAATCTTAGCATGTTTATCTCGATTATAATGCATTTCCATTTAAATGCTACAAATATAAAAAATCATACATACACACTTGTTTTTCTATGAAAACTCAAATTCACGGATGCCAGCATTTTGTTAACGTCATCCAATGACGTCTTGGTATAAACGTTATGTGACGTCACATATTTTTCGGACGGACGGAGATTTTACGGTTGCAAATTTGAGACTTTAGCCAATGGAGCAACGTGTTACATAATAGTTGCTTAAATAATATTGAATAAATTCCCTGAAACACCTTACCGTAGATTGAAAGATGTGTCTAAGACGCTCAATAATACAATATCGATTACTGAATGTCAACCTCTAAATATTCTGATATAAACAAATATTGTAAATTGTTTCAAATGTATACATTGAAACATTGGAAGTAAATAGACAATAATATAAAGGCCACGGTAACAGCCGAGACCACACATTTGATTACACAAAAATACACAATTTAAATTGCACAATAGTGCGTATACGTATATTTAGGTTGTAACGCCTATACTGAAACACAACGGTGCTTCTTTATAGCAGCTGACGAAGGAATTTTTATTCCGTAAGATCTTTTGCATACAGGATATTGTTTTCCTGGTAAAGTAGACACTGTTGTTAGTCGAGGTTGAAATACTCAGTGCGAGAATTTAACAAACATTCCGTGATCAAATCACGGTGTAGCTACGCTGTATTATTAATACGGATAGCTTACACAATAATCACATATTAACGAAGGTAGAACACTACACTTCAGCTATAGAGTAAGCTTGGTGTAGTTACAGCAATAAGGATACACACAGCATTCTTCCTTATACATTTGATTGTAACATGAAAATATCCATAGAAAAACACTTGGGGTAAGATTCTCCAGGGAGAGTTCACTAACTGGGAAAGTCAACTGGGCCGTCTACTATATGCAGACCCTTGCAACCCCCCACAACAGTGTTGTATACAATAAGAGATTGAGCGCATTCTTTAGTCGAAAGGACCGAGACTTAACGAAATTCGCGAAAGACTGTGTTCTAATATCGGTATTCTATATAAGCCATACAATTATCAACTATCTATACCGTTTTAAAAATATCTACAAAAGGTTTTATTAGTACGTATATTTACACTTCTCACTTATAATCGTTTTTAGCTCTACTGGCCGTAAGACCAGCAGAGCTTATGGGATGCCGAGTTGTCAGTCATCCGTTCGTCGTCCGTCGTCCGAAAACCAGCCAAATCGGACCAGTAACAGCGGAATTATGACCCCTGATTTAGTTAAAAATGCTATATTTTGCCTCGTTAAGACGATAGGGCCTCCATTTTTCATCCGATCTTTTCCAAACTATAGCAGATTATTAATGTCAATGAAAGCTCGGATAAGTTTAAAAACCAGCCAAATCGGACCAGTAACAGCGGAGTTATGGCCCTTGATTTAGTTAAAAATGCTATATTTTGCCTCGTTAGACGATAGGGCCTTCGTTTTTCATCCGATCTTTATCAAATTTTACCAGATTGTTCATGTCAATAAGTCAATAAAAGCTCGGACAAGTTCGAAAACCAGCCAAATCGGACCAGTAACAGCGGAGTTATGGCCCATGATTTCGGTAAATATGCTATATTTTGCCTTGTTAAGGCGTAGGGCCTTCATTTTTCATCTGATCTTTACCAAACTTTACCAGATTTTTCGACTTTATTTTTCTTTTATTATTTTTATATTTGTTTAAAAATTTTTTTCTTTTTTTCTTTTCTTTTTAATTTTTATTATCTCTACTGGCCAAGTTCTAAAACCAGCCTGATCGGAATGTCGGAGTTATTGCTCTTGATTTAGTTAAAAATGCTATATTTTGCTCTTTAAGACGACAGTCACTCGCTTCATTGATGTTATAAGAGCCATATTAGCCAGTAGAGCGTCCACAGGCCATCTTGAACCTCTTGTTCATTTTCTAAATAACTATACCATAAATTATCAGTTTCTCCTCCCTTTAAAGGGACACTGTCCGTAACTTTTAGCTTATAAAACACACAATAATTATGTTCGCAAACATTACATTCTAAACATTATTCAATATTTACTAATTAAAAGCAAGATTGTTTAACGGAGTTTAATCGCGGTACAAAAAAAAAGAAAATCCACTTCGTGCGTTTGAACTCGCAGCCCAAACTAACATTACCTTTTCTTTACACTCGCAGTAATAATAGTGTGCGTGAGCGTAAAGTAGTCGGACATCGCTCCCGAATGAGCTAAGCGGGCTATACATATTACGCAATACATACTATGGTGAAAACCTAATGCGCTAATGGAAGTCACACGTGATCGCAGAAAAGGTAAATAGTGTGGGTCCCGCTTTATTTACATTTAATTATTAAAACTTTTTTTTTCAAACTCACGAATGTATTCATACAAACTTCTTAGGGTCTATCCTCATGCTTTCATGTATACATTTCACTGAATAAAAGTCAGTTATTTGGTTATGCTCAATATATGCTTACTTACGGACAGTGTCCCTTTAAAATAATCTGTTATTTTACTACAGAATATACTGAGTTTAGTTATATTGCATTTATTTTCATTTGTGAGCAATTCTATTAATTTCGGCATGTTTGGGTGTGAGTAAAAATATTTGTTAATATACTTTTTTTCTATCGTTTAGGAATTGGGCATACTAAAACAAAATAAAACCCAATCCCCAAGATCATTACATTTGGTGCATTTTCTATCAGATGTTGGGGTATTCCTCCACCTTCCGACCTCTATGGGTAACCTGTGATTTCTTGTTAAACATTCTATAAGCTTGTTACAGTTGTAAAATGATAATGTTTTAATATAAAAGCTTTGTTTAAAACTAGTTATTAGGTATTTGTAGATGTTTGTGTGCGAAGTACATCCAAGTTCGAAATGCCAATTTTTTATGAAGATATCTTTACGTTTTTGGCTGAACGATTTAACGAATCAATTTGCATTTAAAAAGTTCTGGCTCTACCAAATTCCGTAAATATCAGACGTGCATAACATGTGTATAACATTGTCTATCCATGTAGATTTGACGAGATCCGAATTATGTAATTATCTTATCAAAATAAATAATTTTGAAGAGAGTTTCGTTGTACAGTCACTACTGATATTTTCTATTAATCTTGTCCAGTAAGTAGGCAACTATCCTCTTATTGATATCAATATATATAACGGGGTAGTGCCAAGTTCTCCATAAATCATATAAGATGGAGTGAGTAGCTTTTTTAATCCCTCACCACCAAATGGTGAGGGGGTAAATAGCGTTAGCCATATTTGCCCTTCCATCCTTCCGTACGTCTTTCCGTCCGTCCCGAAAAGTTTGTGTTATATCTCCTCCCACATTCTTTAACGGATTACTGATGTCAAGATCTGCATATCGTTTCTGCGTTAAAGTCGACCCGGTAGTGCTGGAGTTATGGCCCATTTTCCGTCAATTTTTACGTGAAAATATCTTATTTTTCTTTTCAAATTTTAAGTTTTACACTGATTGTTTTCAGTGGGTACATCCGTGTCCCATATACTTGTAAAATGTTGTACTCGTTCTAATGTATCTATTTTTCCAGTACCCCATACTTCACTTGCGTTACACACAAGAATACGTTTGATAGTTTTTTTCAAAAGGGTCAATTTGTATATCATACGCATGTGATAATAATTTAATCTTTCTCAGCAAAGAGAACATGGCTTTATTAGCTTGTTCTGAAATATACCTTTTTGCATTATTAAAGGAACCACTTCTAGAAAAGTATATACCTAAATACTAATATTCATCGACAATTTCTACGTTTTCATTTCATATTTTATATACAGTATTTCGTAATCGTCGCCCCTTACTGAAAATCAATATTTTTATTGTGTTTACATTAATATTAAACTACCACGTGTCACAATAATCTTTAAATACATCAAGGGCAGTTTGAAGTCCGTTTTCCTTATCATTAAAAATCACGCTATCATTTGCGTATAAAAGTATAAACAGTTTAAAAAAGATCGTGGGCAAGTTTGTCGTGTCCAGGGTTACCTCGTCATGGATTTCGTGACGTGTCAGCGACATGAAAGTATTGACTCAATTGGTCATATCTGTCACATGTAATCTTTTTATGAATATTACCGGGTATGAATATGGATCAGAACACCAGAACATGTCCAGAGTTTGTGCCGGCATTATCCCCATCACCATATGGAAGCCCAAATATGCCCTAATTTCACATGCATATGTGTATATATATATATCTTTTATCTTTTATTCATATGTATTCCTCCATTTTGGATCTGGCTTTTGTTGTTGTTGTATGGCTGCATAATTGTTGGTCTCTTGGGTGATTTTTTTCATAAAGTTCTGATGCAAAAAAGTGTTTGTGCCACCATTATCCCCATCACCATATGGAAGCCCAAATATTCCCTTATTTCACATGCATAGGTATTCCTCCATTTTGGATCTGGCTTTTGTTGTTGTTGTCTGGCTGCATAATTGTTGGTCTCTTGGGTGATATTTTTCATAAAGTTCTGATGCAAAAAATCTAATATATACACTGGTACTGGATTACCTGTGAATTCTGCTACATTTACGGCAATACAGACGTCCATTTCGGTTTCCCACCCACTTCTTCATCCCTCTCGCTGTGACTGTTTTGATCTAACAGTCTGGCTAATTGTACATTATCATCCGAATGAAGGTCACTAGATAGATACGGACGTAGACTATCATCTGCATCCGAGATAGAAATATCACACTCACCATTATAACCTTGTTTTTCCAGGTCAGAATCAGAATTATTTCCGCGGGTGTCGGAGGTCGTCTACATACAAGTTCGTCTGCCTTAAAATCAAGAACAAAGAAGTAGAATAAACTGTAGACGAACTTGTTTGTAGACGAAACCACCAGAACTCATTTGCACTGGCCATTTTTGTAACAATTTTGTTTTCACAAATTGAGGTACGCGCTAGTTTCAACCAGTAATACGTCATGTGTGATATCATTATATAGAAACATCTTTAATTGAATTGGTTAAAATAACCACAACATCAAGAGTTTTCCGAAATCTGACCAATCGCCGATCTTGTAACACAGGGTTACAGCCCGACTAAAGTCGGGACTCGACTTTTAAGTACTGTACATTAGAACGTCTTATGTCAGGACTCGACGCTATCGTAGTGGAAAATACTCGGCCTCAAAGAGTAACATATTTCATTGTTTTCGACAGTTTTACTTACAATTTTACAAGCAAACGCATCATTTGACTTAGTAAAACTAAATGATGGCATATGTGTCACAAGTTAATGTCACATAACTGAGTTACGACAGATTATGAACTGTTAAAAAATCCGCATTTCTTTTTACTTCAATAATTCGGATTGCAGGATTTGTTTTTCAAATGTGTATTAATGTTTGTGAGCTACACGATGTATTTTTTAAATGTATGTTTTATTTTATTTTAAATACTTCATTTAAAAAACATACTGCATTAGCTATTGTTCCTGTGTAATTGAAGGTTATATAATTCGACACATAAACATAAATATTTTAGCAAATGACCTTGTTTTATGTTCGAGCAAAATGAACTATCCAAGCGATTTATAGCTAATAAATAGGCAATGCAACAACTTTCATGCCCAAACAATTGATAACATTAAACGATTCACAATTCGTAAACTGATCACGATTAGGGATAGCATTTCGTGCATAGTGTATAGTTGTTGTCGGCAACCATTCTAGCTCAATTCTTCTTTATTCACATTATACAACTTTATAAAAATACTGTCACACACATGAAAATATAAATTGTCTACTGGGAGACAGATTCATAAAAGCTTATATATAGCTTACTTCTGAATCCAATTCCTGATTGTATATTTAGTTATGTATTTCACGTAAATGTATATTTGTATGATGTAAAATGTATATACTACTTGTGAATAAAATATGTTTAACCTAAACAATTCCCATACATATTCAAGCAATCGTCAGTGCCTAAAACAATACATAATATTATGCTACAAGACTTATAACAACGTATAGCATGACACTTTCATTTTGAAACTTATTTAACTATCTTGATCATTCTCGCCGAATATGTTCATTTTAATGTCAAGCCTATGGAGTCCTTCGATATAAAACATTATATCATGAACTATGTGATTGTTTATTTTGCTGCATCCTTAGTTTTGCAAAATGGTAGAGAATGATGTTTTGAAGCAAAAACAAAATTTAATAATAATAATAAATAGCTGCAATACAAATTTAAAAAAAGACATGATTGTATATTGTCATGTAAGATTATAATATTCTGATACGTCCATGTCAGAACGTAAAAAAAATGGAATATGCATTAATTTGCTATTTGTCTGTTTTCACGATTTCAGCAAAAACTAACATGAAATTCAGATTTTGAAAATGATAACATTCATGAAAACTTATGGTTTGAAACATCAGCTGCAGGCATTGTTATGATTTCATCCTCTATACAAATCAGTTTCATTACTTTCTTACAAGAAAAGAAAGAAACACATATAACTCAATATTTAGGGACAAATCACACACATTTGCAAATAATGATGAAACATATATAAAATTTGACCAGTGAAGTAAGAAGAGACTCTTCTTACTTCACTGATTTGACTAAAGATATCTTTATATGGTATTGATAATATGGCAACAATAATTATTCATTGTTTTTGTCTTGCACAATGTGAATAATATGCTTATTTTGGTTAATTTATAAAATCATCGGTTACATACAATCAAACTGTCCTATTATCAGTCAATTCTGAATATTGCGATAACAATCCAACTTTTAATTCAACATTTATCTTTTTGTGTCTTAAAATAACACATACGATTCATATTTAACTTGCAAACACAGTTTGAAACAATTTTGATATGCATTTAGTGATATTATTTGGTTTAAGGTAAAACTCAGCGGAAATAGAAACATATACGTATACAATTGGAAAATAGTATACACCTAATTCAAAATCTAATGTAAAACGAACAGCGTGAAATTGGAGGTTATTTTTAAGTACATAGGTTCTATATGACAGTTTCACTTAAATAAATCACGCATTTCTTATGATAATCCCTTCCGCTGAAAAATTACATCTTAAACAAAAGTGTTACGTTATAAGTTGAACTCTTCTTGTAGCAGTTGAAGCACCAAAATACATTTCTAAGAGGCTGCCATTTTAAAGTCAATGAAATATCAAAGTAGTTCGTCAAATACCAATAAATACCAATATCAGAGAATGTGTCATGCATGTATCAACCCAGATAAATACCAATATCAGTGAATGTGTCATGCATGTATCAACCCAGATTTGACGATTAGGATGACATTTGTAAATGCCATACCAAGGTAGCTTCCATTAAAACTACGTTGACCACACCCTTATTAATAATTCTACCATAATTTCAACTCTATATATTTCAGGCGCGGTAGTATAATAGTTAATTACATCTTAACGATATCCGATTCCCAGGAATCAAAAATACAGTTTGCCGTCTCCATATACAGTCTAGCACAGGGAGCCTATGTTGTAATACTTGGTTTACCAACAATCGCATTTCAACTGGTAGTCGGCGGAAACACAGGTTCGCATTTTTTATTTACAAGTGTGGATTTGCTATTTAAAATCACGTTGCCCATCAATAAGTTTGCAGTTGTGCTCAAATTTGGAGTAGTTGTTGAAATTGTATAGCTTAATTAACAGACACTTGATATTTTCAGTAATTTTACCAACTGATACAGAATTTCATATGCAAATGAAGTGGGTAAAGTTAATAGCAAAATATTCTCTATAATTATAATGAGATACTGTATAAAACGACGCTTCCGTTTGTTTTCTTTCCTTTGTGTGACTCTGATATCATATTATGCTTATATGCGTTTTGTTTGTGTTTTCAGTTAATATTGGTACGGACTCAGAGACGACCATTAAGTGTTTGGTATATCTACTGTCTAATGGCCCTTGTGACTCCACATCTGAATGTGTTATAGTAAACACAAACCCTGTTTGTCAGTAAGTAGATTTTATTTGTATACGCCCGTTCATAGGTAAATTGCCCTAGGTGAGAGGAGGTCCCTATTGTTTTTGGGGTCAGTAGGTCAAATGTCAAATTCACAGTGACCTTATATAGACAAACGCATTCCGGATGATAACTTCGATACCATATCACCTACACTCAGTAGGTCAAAGGTCAAGCGAGCGTGACTTTATATAGAAGAATGCATTCCGGCGATAACTTCGAAACTACAACTCCTACACTCATGAAACTTCATAGGTACATTGCCTAAGGTAAGAATTTTCCCCTCTTGTTTTTGGGGTCAGTTAGTCAAAGATCAAGTTCATCGTGACCTTATGTAGACAAACGCATTCCGGATGATAACTTTGAAACCATATCACCTACACTCATGAAACGTCATAGGTACATTGCCCTAGGTGAAAGGAGGAACTCTATTGTTTTGGGGGACAGTAGGTCAAAGGTCAAGGTCACCATGACCTTATATGGAAATAGACATTCCATCTGATAACTTCGAAACCATAATACCAACACTTATGAAACTTCATAGGTACATTGCCTTTGATGAGAGGTGGAACCCTATTAATTATGGTTCAGTGGGACAAATGTCAAGGTGATCGTGGCATTTTATGGAAATAGGCATTTCGTGCGATAGATTCAAAACCATAACACCTACACTCATGAAATTTCATAGGTACATAGCCCTTGATAAGAAAAAATATTGTATTTATTAGGGTTAGCAAGTCAATGGTCAAGGTCTCTATGACCTTATATGGTAATATACATTCTGCGCAATAACGTCAAAACCAAAACAACCCCAACTGATGCAATTTGTATGTGCATTGAAGTTGGCAAGAGAAAGAACCTTATCGTCTTTGGGTCAGTAGTTCAAATGTCAAGGTAGCCATGACCTTATATGGAAATACACCTTCCGCCAAATAACGGTGAAACCACAACACTCACACTCATGAAACTGCATATATACATTTCGTTTGGTCAGAGGAGAAACCCTGTTGCTTTTGGGGTCACTAGGTAAAAGGTCAAGGTCATCAGTACATATTCCAAGTGATACCTCCAGGAAAATAATACCGCCACTCATGAAACTTTGTAGATACATTGGTCTAAGTAAGAGGAGGAACCCTATCACTTTTGGACTTAGAGATCTAAGGTCAAGGTAACCATGTCTTCATATGGACATACAGATTGCAAATGACAAACCAGGAAATATGATACACACACTTATTAAACTTCATAGAGGCATTGGTCAGAGGAGGAAGACTATCACTTTTGGGTTCAATAAGTCATCAAGGTCACATTGAACAGATAATGACTAGAAATTTTCCTCAATGTTACTTGTAACTATTAGACCTATACTTTTGAAACATTTCAGAAATAGTTAATGTTAAAACAGCAACCTCTATTAATTTTAAGCTTAGTAGGTCAGATGTCAAGTCACTTTGACCTGATCATGACAAATTCCTTACCAGCTGTTATTCACGAATATTTGATCTATGGTCTTGAAACTTTATACAAATAGTGCTCTTGGTTAAAAAACGTCCCTTATCCGGGTTTTTTTTGTTAGAAGGTCAAAGGTAAGGGTTACACCTAGGAAATGCTTTTAACATACAAAACTTTAGGAAACGAGCGTATAATGCCCCGTTAGGCGGCGCTCTTGTTTAAGATGTCATTCAGTACATTCACAAAGTAAAAAGGTAACCATCATTGTGTCTCCTGCATGGAATGACAGACACATAGGGATCGCTTTGTCCGTCTTCGTCTGTATTCGTCCGTGACACTTTAACCTGCAAACTAACCTTGGCCATTACTTGAAAAGTATTTGACCTATGTTCATAAAACTTCACACACATTTTCATCTTATTTCAAGGAATGTCGTTTAACATATCTTATAATTATGCCCCTTTTCCTAAAACTTTAACGTGCAACCTAACCAAGTTGATGAAGTGAAATAAGTACGAGGCAGGCGACACAAGTGTTCCGTGGAACACCGTTCTAGTTTAAAGTATATACAACCGTGTGTCATATTTCATGTATTTTCTCGTCGTACGTACAGTACATATTTTCATATATTTTCAGAACGTTAAAACCTCTGACAACTTTTACTGGATATAGATATGAATCCATGTTTCATTTCATGCATTTACTAGTTGTGTATTATGTTTTATTTATTTTCAGGCCTATACAAACCTCTGACAATTTTCCGTTGATAGTCGGCTTAGGTGTCGGTATACCACTTTTCTTCCTGGTCTTGCTGGTAGTTGCCGTAGTTGTTATATATATGGTTAAGAGGCGGAAGAGATATGCAGCCGAAGAATTAGAAGGGTTTGTAGCTTGTATATATTGAAGAGAGCTTTTCAATGAGACAATAATAATCTTCAGTTTCCATGTGACCTCCAGATAGAACGTATATTCTCCCATTTTCAGCCAATTAGATGACGTGTTTACCTCATGTGAAATACCTCAATTTTACATGAGACATCATGACGTCACGATGACGTCACCATATTCAATATATAACTGAAATTCCATCGTGACCCTGAGCTCAAATTCGTCCAGCCTCAGAGATCCCCAGTGGTCACATGTTATAAATGAGTTATATAGGGAAGAATTTGATGCTTAAAGCTCTCTTATATTGCATGCAGCACTTTAAAGTTTGATCAAATGGTGACCATAGAGACAATCCGAGGGTCACAGTTTAACATAAAACGAAAATTCATTTTCTCTGAAAGCCCAAGGCATGGAGCTCTCACATCTTACAGGTAGCTTAAACATTTGGCCCTCTACCAAGTGTGTTCAAATAGACACATTTAAGCGTCATGGTGGTGACAGTTTTACATAAAGTTATATAGGAACATCGTTAACAGGTCTACTTCTCTGAAACTCTGTTATTTTGTTAGAGCTTAATCTTATATTCCTCCAAGTTTGTTTAAATGGTGATCTTGGGATTAAATTTTAGCATGCTTATGAGTACCAGCTTAAAATAGATTCATATTGGACAATTTTCTTTTGAACGTATCAGACCCCTTATATCTGACCCAATTTGTTAATGTTGCTGTTGATTAAGTTCATCAGGTGCGCGATTTAGTGGCCAGGGCCATACGATCCTCTAGTTTTCTTATCGTGTGAGTCTTTTTTACAGCTGAGTAGTTTTTTTTTCAAATACTTGAAAAATGTTGTAGTCAAATGTCTATTTATACAGACTCAATAAAACCGATATTGCGACTTATATCTCTTGGTTTCGTTTATTGCTTCCAAGGGATCTATTTTTCAGTATTTATTGAAGTCAATATCAGCACCCAATTATTTCGCAATATCATCACATTCAATTAAAACAGGGTCATTTAAAAAAAACTGTGGCTTTGAGTTTTCATAGTAACACCCTATAACCTCGAAATTTTCGGAATGTATTTTCTACATTTAAAACTAAAACAGTCCAGAAGAATTTTACGTTCTTATTGAAGAGTTTCCATAATATATTCAAAATGTGGGCTTTGAAATGAGAGAATTTGTCATCTGCAAATTTGTAAAGATAATAATATTCATCAAAATATTATCTGTTTCAGAAGATATAGTGAAGATTTTTTCCCGTCCGGTATGGCAACAAAGATTAACACATGGGGTCGTGGAGGCCCTCTGTATGGTCCTCAAGTGTTTGATGATGAATCATCGACTTCTTCAATAGACGACAGGATGCATAGACAACGTGCTAGACCAAGGGAGTTTTCCCCGTCAAGAGAACCTGACATGTATGGTAAGTAGTTAATAAGTAGATTTAACATTGACTTTTATTTAGAATAGTTGCTTCTTATTTGCAAACATTTAAATACTAACAAACATATATCTTGAAATTAAACGGGATTTATGTATGGGATGAATCGTGCTTAGCTTTTGTAGCAGTGAGCTCAATGTTCAACTGTGTAGAGCTCTAACACTGGAATACCATGCCATCGACACATGCCACCCACCCAGTCACAGTAGACACACTGGAATACCATGACATCGACACATGCCATGATAGATACCCCACCCAGTCACAGTATACACACTGGAATGCCATGCGATCGACACATGCCATGATATTTATTCCACCCAGTCACAGTATACACACTGGAATGCCATGCCATCGACACATGCCATGATATATATCCCACCCAGTCACAGTATACACACTGGAATGCCATGCCATCGACACATGCCATGATATATATCCCTCCCAGTCACAGTATACACACTGGAATGCCATGCCATCGACACATGCCATGATATATATCCAACCCAGTCACAGTATACACACTGGCATTCCATGACATCGACACATGCTATGATGGATACCCCACCCGGACACAGTATACACACTGGAATACCATGCCATCGACACATGTCATGATAGATACCCCACGTAGTCACAGTATACACACTGGAATACCATGACATCGACACATGCTATGATAGATATCCCACCCAGTCACAGTATACACGCTGGAATGCCATGCCATCGACACATGCCATGATAGAAATCCCACCCGAATACCATGCCATCGACATATGTCATAATATATGCCCCACCCAGTCACAGTATACACAATGGAATGCCATGCCATCGACACATGCCATGATATATATCCCACCCAGTCACAGTATACACACTGGAATACCATGCCATCGACACATGCCATGATAGATACACCACCCAGTCACAGTATACACACTGGAATGCCATGCCATCGACACTTGCCATGATAGAAATCCCACCCGAATACCATGCCATCGACACAGGTCATAATATATGCCCCACCTAGTCCCAGTATACACAGTGGAATACCATACCATCGATGATATCCCACCCAGTCACAGTATACACTCTGGAATGTCATGCCATCGACACATGCCATGATAGATACCCACCCAGTCACAGTGTACACTCTGGAATGTCAAGCCATCGACACATGCCATGATAGATACCCCACCCGGACACAATATACACACTAGAATACCATGTCATCGACACATGCCGTGATAGATAACACCAAGTCACAGTTTACGCACTGGCTTTCTATGACATCGACACATGCCAAGATATATACCCCACCCAGTCACAGTATACACACTGGAATGTCATGCCATCGACACATGCCATGATAGATACCAGACCCGGACACAATATACACACTAGAATACCATGTCATCGACACATGCCGTGATAGATACCCACCCAGTCACAGTTTACGCACTGGCATTCCATGACATCGACACATGCCAAGATATATATCCTACCCAGTCATATTATACACACTGGAATGTCATGCCATCGACAACATGCCATGATATATATCCCACCCAGTTACAGTAAACACATTGGAATACCATGCCTTCGACACATGCCATGATATATATCACACCCAGTCACATTATACACTCTGAAATGTCATGCCATCGACAGATGCGATGATGGATACACCACCCGGACACAGTATACACACTAGAATACCATATCATCGACACATGCCGTGATAGATACCCAACCAGTCACAGTTTACGCACTGGAATACCATGCCATCGACACATGCCATGATAGATATCCAATCCAGTCACAGAATACACACTGGCATTCCATGACTTCGACATATGCCATGATAGATACCCCACCCAGTCACAGTATACACACTGGAATACCATGTCATCAAGACGTGCCATGATACTGTCCAGACTATATTGTGCCCATCCCTTAAGGACGTCTTACTGGGTCATCGTGTGGAGGGACGTTAAACCTTAGAACGACACACACACACACACACGCACACACACACACATACCACACACACACACACACGCCATGATAGATACCCCACCCAGTCACAGTATACTGGCTACGGGCCGACCAGTCCTAGAGCTACTATTTTTATTGTCTGTGTTATGACCCGGTCGGCAATTGAACCACGATGGTTTTTACTTGCCGAAACAATATTGACCTTTTCAAAGTTTACATTTAGGTTTGTTTATGTAATAACATAAATTTCATAATAACTCTACTTGTTTTTTTTTCAGAATATGATAATGGCATACAATCAAATTTTTCCTGGGATTTCTTGTACAACTATATCAATCCAAATGAAACGGTAAGAATTTTAAAGACATTGACAGCGTTTTCGACGCCGAGTGCACGTGTGATTCATTGCGGACAGACTGTAAACTGTAATGCACGATTATGTTCCCAGTATTGATGCGTACATTAATATATACATATCCATATAAACTATTAGTATACCTCACGTTTACAAACTCCTGTATACAATTTCTATACCCTGGCGTTAAACATTGTATACTATTACCCAATTATGACACTGAAAGGTCTCTCGAGATTGTGTCTGAGTAAGTTTATAATATAAATAGGTATTGGGTTGTCCTACCCTCACCAGCGTATGGTGTAAGACCGGTTAGGAAATAATTTCAGTTCAGGATGCTAAAATTGTTTTATTAAAAAATCCAAATAAGAAAATTTGAGTGTGTTTTTTGCTCAAGATTGATTTTCATTTCACAGTTAAATTTAACGTTATGTGAATATGTTTTGCCTGTTGTCATGAATAGCAAGTATTGTCTTGTGTTTGTCAGGCCTGTGTCTTCAGAGATCTAAGTATACTTTGACATGTGTGTACTTCAAAATATGCATAATGTAAAAGAATGACAGTCATGCACTGTTGAACAACTGCATTTAACAGCCAAATGTGTTTGATTCGCAGCATTAATGTAAAGTAAAAAAAATGCTGTGGAACTTTTGACTGAGTTGCATCAGTATCTTATTTTGCATACTGTTTAATTGTGTGAATCTCACTGGTTTAACAACGTATGAGCAAATTAAAATCAGTGAACGTTTATTAAAATGCGGACTCAAAGCAGTTGGGACAACTTTCTGAAAGATGATTTGGAAAGATCAAACACGATTCAAGATAGCAAAAGCACACAAAGAACCATCCGTATAAGCGCAGCGTTATTTCGTGATTGTCTAGATGCTGCAAATAGTGATTTTAAACAGAGAGAAATATAATTGTTATGTCATGTTTATTTTAAAGACTATTCAGCAGAACTTAAAAAAAAAAAAAATTCCTGGAACATTGAAACCAATGAGGTGAATATTGTCAACCTTCGAAAATATAATATATATATAATTCGTAGGTTGACAATATTCGCAGTCACCTTCACAGATATACTATATCTATATAATGTAAATACAATTTTGGAGGTTTGACATGTATTATGCTCCTTAAAATCAATAATTGAGATTATGTAAATACAATGAAAAACGGCGAAACTGCCATTCTGACTTCTTGCATAACATGCTAGAGGGCGTGAGCGGTAGCTAGCATATTTCGATACCGCTCATGAACAGTCTCAATCAAACCGAGACTGCAATATTTCGTATGTGTCGTTTTCGGCCGTTTCCAAAGGTCAATTATCATACTCTCTTTTACATTGAGTAGGTTTACATAAAGTATCTTACTACGAAATGTGCCAATTCATTACGTGCATATCTCTAAAATGGGCATTATCAAGTATAACTCCTAGGCCGTAAGTTTTGTATCATTATTTATTTTTTCGCACATCTGCATTTTCAGTTCGAGATAAAGCGACCTCAGCTTGATACAGATCCCCACCCAATATATACGGTAAGTTTATATCATAAAGGAGTCTATAATGTTGATAAAGTCTATTTCCATTTAAAAAAGAACTGTTTCTACACGACAATAATCACTTTATAAACTAGTTTCTTTTGTGTTTAATATAACTTGTGCGGTTTGAAACGAATTGAATTGAACTGGTTTTATAGTCGCACCAACAGCTGAGTTCATATGGCGACTTTAAAGTTGCCATTGGTGGAGAAAGAACTCCAATGCCCTTCCGGGCAATTTTCGTGCATGACCAAGCACCTGGGTAGAACCTCCGACGTCTCGCTAATCAGCTGGATAGGTTTGAAAGGAAATCGAAGCGGAGTATTAAAAATAACTTTAAATGAAAATCACGAATGTAAAACATTTAAAGTATGCTATTTCACGAATGTTTGTATTATTGTTTATAAAATATGTCCATACTTATGTTGATTGAATCAAAATGTACATACACTTTATATTACGGGTTCGAATCCCTCTGGGAGATCTTCTTGTAAGTGCGAAAGTGTCGAACATTACGGATGGAGGGAGGTACACAGTACTGGTTATACCCAGGAAAACGTGGGTGGACAGCCTCCACCACGAATTAAATCGACCGTCATGCATAGCCTAAATTGTAAGGAAAATGGCGTAACGCACCATTACACCAACCAACCAATCTAAATCTAAGAAATATTGGCTATCCTTTGTACATGAACTATCCTTTGTACGTACATGAACTATCCTTTGTACATTAACTATCCTTTGTACATGAACTATATGCAATACCTTTTTACATTTCAGAAACAGTAGTACAAACCTTACTGAGCAGGTAGACGGAAGAATGGAGATACTGCCAGGAATAGAACAAATTAGATTCGATTGCCGTGAACAAAAACATGCATGTACTCTGAAAACAACGCTTTGAACCTCCGACTTATTTTGAATTGTTTAAGGTTACTATATACTGAAAAGTATAAAGACAATGAATATTTGCCAATTGTATTTTATTTTGCATCTGTCGCCTAAGTAATTTTGTTAACCACAACAAAGAATAAACAAGCAACAAGATGCTGGGTACACTAAGGTTTGATAAAACAAATGTGACCGAAGTGTTTAATAACGTGTGAAGCATTGTTTAATAACGTGTGAAGCATTATTATTAAGGTATAGCTTACTAGGTTATTTAATAACCGTTACGCATTCACTGCTCAGATATTGCATTGCATTGATTCTTATTCAATTCAATTAATAAATAGGGCATATGAAATTATTTTTACACTTTTGAGACGTATTACATAAACGAAGTTTGTTTACAGTGTATAGTTATTCAGGAAGAAACATTACATATTGTGTTCATAATATTACTATCATATTGTCAGTGTGTGTGTTTAAACAATAAGACACTGCACTTGTGTTAATGTTGATAGAGCACGACAAGAAACATGAGTTTTTACTGCACGTGTGTTTATGTTACGAGAGTGCTATACGACAAGAACCATGAGTTCATACTACACGTGTGTGTATGTTAAGAGAGTATGACAAGAACCAAGCGTTCATACTACAAGAGTGTTTATGTTTGGAGAGTATCACAAGACTCATGAGTCCATGTAAACACAATAGGCTATGTTTGCGCTTGTGCTAAAACTTTGTGCTATTGAAGATCTGTTTTTATTCTTAGATTACCGATTGTTTAAAGTGTTTTTAGTAAAATGCTTATACAATGGTGTTTCGACCTAACACTTAAATGATTGACCATTATTCCCCATATCCTCAAAATGTGTTTCGTTTCTTTTCGTTTCGTTTCGACGCTTTAGCCAAAATCCCTAATCTCTAAAGTTAGGCCTTTGATCCATGTATCTCTTGAAGTAATGGCCAGTGCTCCCCGGAATCCACAAACATAATTGTCACATTCCCTTAGAGGGCCTTAGAAATGAACCTCACCGGCGCCATTGTGTTTCCTTAACTCGTCCTTGGGCAAGTCATCTTCTTACAGCCTCGTCCTTAGGATAGGGATGTTAAGTGGGCGTTCCCGTGTATTGAAGTATTTTTACGAGCATGTTAAAGAACCACAGGAAAGTATTTGACACGTTTATATCCAGGCTAGGGGAAGACTAATCCAGGCTAGGTTTATATCCAGACTAGGGGAAGACTAGGGGAAGAATAATTTCATGGGGTAGAACCCTAATTTATTGCAGCTTTTCCATGTCAAAGGCCCCCGTGTGGTTGCCGGGGTAGAATACAACCACTGCAATTTCACAAAAACACAGTCACATGCACCCCCATCCCCCCATCCCGTTCATATTCATTTTGTAATCTGTTATGCTCATTCGTGGTCCTTATCATTCATGACATCGCGCATGCAAAAGTGGAAACGTGCCTCCATCGTAAATGGAGTATTTACTATAGAATTTGCAGCATCTCTGCAGTTCTGCAGGTAAGAAGTTTCTAGGCCCATTCTCCATGTGTTATCTTGATGTAAATAACGGATGGGCCTGGCACGTCCATCCCTGTTAGGGCCATATAATCTTTCATGTGTTGGTGCGCCTTAAAACCCAATTCAATTCATATCAAAGGTCAATGGCACCTTGACCCCATCATGTAAAACACTTTATGTAACTTGTAAACCTTTAGACTTGCATTCTTTAATTTGTATATTAAGTTCGTATGGTGCAAATACGGATATTTGTTTGAATTAGAATGTGTAAGGACAAAATCTTAATTATTTAATTACATACAAGCAACTTTAATTAAAGCGACACATGGCAATCTTGATTTTTTAAAAACTAGCGGCGTCCCGTTAGTTTTTCTACATAAATTGGATTTGTTCATTCATTAATGTTAATTATAAGGATTGTATTAAGCCATTTCTTTTTGCATATTATTAATTTTTTGATATTATTGCACCAATAATACACTTAAACTTGTAGTATAATAAGACGAAATAGTGAATACTTAAAATTTGATTTATTTAATCATTGGAACCAGGGTAAAAGTAAAAATGATACTGGATATATAAATCGAGACACTCATTTGAAATGTTTCAAGATTGCCGTGTGCTCTTTAAAGTCGAAGTGATTCTGGATTATTGGTCTCCACACATAGTGTGACCATGGAATTGTTCATTTGGTTTCAATTACATCTCTGTTATATAAACACAATAGTTTACTAGCGACATCTTTTTAAAGATTTTGTAACGGCAGAGAGCTTTAATCCTTATTTGTTAAAAACTGTTTTACATTATTTAAGGAATTGCCGGGAGGCGGGGTTTCATAAACCCCACGTTCTTTCTCTTATTTGTATATATTTATTTAATAAAGATTGATGAAAAAAAGAAAGATATTCTGGATTAATAAATATAGTACTAATTCTAATGCTTAATATCTACGTTAAGATTGCCGTGTTTTCCTTTAACATATATGTTAAAGACGATCAACTGTTTATTACAGTTGGAACTTAATACCATGCGTTCATCATAAATATTGATACATATAAAGTATAATGTTAACATGTAAGAATGTTGGTACAATTCTGTAAGTGTGGTTAAACATATACTGAAAAAAATAAGTTTAGCAAGTCCTTATGTACATTTAGCTTAAAGAAATCGAATGCTATTTTATAATGTAAAGTATAATAAAACATTTGCATGACATAGGGTGATATTCTCTTTCATTAATTAGTTGTGTTCCAATGTAAATATCAGAGTTATCTCCCATTTAGTTATAACAGCGTATTTCATATTTAAAAATACCAATATGATAAAGAACATGGTTAAACGTCATTAAATAACAGTTTTGGTTTTCAAGTTATAAAAAACGCAAAATCAATGGATACTAACCTTGTCCTTATAATTCAATAACGAATCAAAGTTTTAAAAAAAATGAAATTACCTCCCTTTACATTGAAATAAGAAAGAAATTATAATATCTGTAAAGCAGGTAGATTAAAACATGTTTTTTTTCCCCCGTAGATATCGTTTCAAACACAATGCCCTGCATGTATCTGCTAATTATTTTAATTATACTTTTAATGACCTCTTCACGCATAGCATAGACTATACGGAAATGAATTCGCCATGCAATTTACTTGCTAACTTATTTTTATCAGTATATATATTGACAATAACATATTGAGCTTCTGATACTAATAAGGGGTAGGATTTTTATAATCATTTTATTTAGGTATATAGTTATTTACATTTTTAATGATACCTGTTAGTATGTTGGTATTTGCAGCTAAGTGACTATATTTTAAAAAACATTTATAAATGCCGTTGCTAAATTTAAATATGTATTACAATACTCAATTGTGACGCGTTATTGGGGAGGTATTACATTTCCTATCAATACGTTTGACGGCATGTCCGTTAACCGTCAAAATGACATTTAAAAATAAAAAAAGTAAACATCAGAAAACATGCAAAACAAAGATTGCGTTATTCTAAAGCGAAGTCGTCTCCAAGCAACACATTTAAATTGTTAAAAATTGGATAAATAAAGGATATGTGTTGTTCGAAGTGAATTACAGATTTGATTTCATCGAGAAGTGAGCAAACTTTATACTTTCACGAATGCGAAACATGAATGAATATATGAGAGTTTGATCATTTCGAGACGAAACAAATAATCTGTTATTCACGACACAAAAAAACCGATTTTTTATTTCATATTTTTAGGCGACATCATAGCTTCAGTATTGTGAAGTTGCTTTTTTCAACTACCATCACTACTAAAATATTTGACTGATTTCAATAAACGACGGCTAATCTTTTTATTTAATTTATTTGGTTGTTTTCTAAAACAAAGAACATTTCTACTGTTCTTTACTTACATTACTGTAAATATCAACAATTTCAACTAAAATACTTGACCTAGTTTCAAAAACGTTAGCTCATTTTCTTAGATAAAACTCATTTACAAGTTAAAGATTTAACCAATTACTGTTATTTGCTCAAAGAAGTTGTTTTGTACGCTGAAAAAAGTAGTTCCGGCAGTAAAAATAAAAATAAAACTATATTTCACAGTATGAAAGAACACATTTATTTTACTGCCAAAAAGCAATATTTCATTATTCATAAAATTAAAGCTGAATATTTTCTTCGTTTGATGTTTAGAGAATGACATACAACGTCAGTTGTGAAATTTTGTATTATTTTCAATGTCTCTAAAACTTGTGTATTATATGCATTAAAATCCATTAATATAAGAAATAATATATTTTCAGCGGGTTTATATTGCGCGAGAGATGAAACCCTGGTGTTTGGGACTTGAAAACTTGCTGTTTGGGACTTGAAAACCTGGTGTTTGAGACTTGAAAAAGATCGAAAACCCCTTAGTATCGATGATATTCAAGTCCCACCAGATATTGATCTGGTCCAATTTAAAACCTCTGAAAATATGTTAGTTCAACAAAAACATATAAATAAATATATATATATATTAAGCCAAAGCAATAAAAGTATTTGTTTGACGTCAACCATTTTCTGAAACTAAAAAGGGGGCGGTTATGTAAGACCCATGCATTCACATGCTTAAGTTTATGTTTGCGTTCTTAATGATTATTTGGAAGAACTCTGCTGGCAATGTGTACTTGCAAACGTAAACGTCATTGTCTCAAAACCTTGAAAAAGTATTTCCCAGACTCGAATAAAAATTACATTAAACATGTTAAAGGAATGATCATATGGCCTTTTCCCTATTGTACAGAAATCATATATTTGGGTATGGTTTAACTTCATATCTTTTTGATATATTGTTGCGACCTTTTCTTGCCTCACTCAATGTAAAATAAGCTACCATGACAGAGGAAGCACAGACAATTTAAGTGTTTGCCATTTAGAACATGTTAAAAACGACGTCAAGTCGGACGATATATATTTTATATATAATCTAATTTACCTTTTCTGTATACACATCGGACTATTATACGGCGGTTGATGTCAAACAAAGTACTTAGTTTGACCATTATTATGTGCCAGAATAAATATTGTTTGATTTTAATAAGATTTATAACTGTTGACCTTTTTATTTTATTGTTATGACTTTATTTGAGCTTCCCCGTTTGGTTCCCGGGCAAAAACAGAGACACTGCTTTTCCAGGCAGAGGGGTAAAATCCCCCCACCCACGAACTTATGTTCATTTTTCATTTTGTGACGTGTTCATAATAGGTCTTCGTTACATCCCTGTATTGTTAAAGGTGTTACTTTAGTGGTGGCAGAAGTCAATAATCGTAGTTCCAACGACAAATGAAGTGTTTAGAACATACTTTGAAGCAACTATGCAGGTCAGCTAGTGAGAATGTTCTATGTCCATTTTGCATGTTTTATCTCGATGTAAATGGAGAGTGGGCCTGGAATGAATATTCCCGTCCGTGGCGTAGCTGGACTACAAACGATGTTCAACCCCTATGTTGGTTCTGGAGTCATGCCCCCACCACTCAAGAAAAAATATTTTAAGAATGCATTTGGTGAGCTCTAATGTATTTTCTGAGCGTTTATATTGGTAATTATTTTTGTGGAAAAAATATGCAAGCCCGTGTGTTGCTTCTTAAAGGCAGCTACTAATTGCCTGTTTGAGTCATATAACATGTTTATGTTAGTGCGCCGTAAAACCCCAATTAAACTCTATTTGAGATTTCCTAGATAATATAGCTTATGCAACAAATTATTTGTATCAGCCTCGCACTGCTGAATAATATGCGTTGTATCTATAACAATCACTTGTAGAATCATTCGCAACAGTTCACCATGGAATCGTATCTTGAGTGTGTTCAAGAAGGAAGATACTAACATGGCTGAGGCCACCCGCCAACATGCATCGTCAGTCAAAAGTAATCTTATCGTCAAAGGTTTTAATTTGCAATATCATTTAGCCAATTGCTGTATCTATTGTATAATTACGTGAAAGGGCTGATTCTTCTTTTGAATCTAACATCATTACGTGTCGGTAAGTCGGATTGCTTATATAGCAACAGTACACTATGTTTTGTTCCGTTGTCCTAGCTAACAACATCTTTAGATTTTTAACATAGTAAATACGAGGTTTGGTTCCGAACGCAGCCGGAATTGAACGAGTTTGTAAGAATGTTGTGAAAGTAAAAATAGAAATATATACAGCTATTCATCTGACAGTAATTGGAGTTTTGAGTTCAACATGCATGCTCGAAATGTTTATGCAGGTTTTTATAATCACGATGTGTCTTAAAGGAATAAGATATCTGGCATGTCGATATGTGTTACATAGAGGATCTTACATGAGTACTCATTCATTATTGAATTTATTAAAGAGTTGGCAAAATGATATAATGCGAGACTCTTGCCGAGCATTATATCATTTTTGCTAACGAGTTTAATAAATTCAATAATGAATGAGAACGAATGTGAGATTCTATTTATGACATAACTTATAACGTCACATTACGTCAGAAAATGTACATTAACGTGACGTCCATGACGTCATTAACGTTATGTTATACCACTAGTGGAATATCGAATATATTGAAAGGTGTTATTATACTCCCACACCGCATGTTATGTGATAAATTAATAAATCAAACGGAAGCTTATTAAATATATTTTTATATTTGGTTTTGTTTGTAGTCTTTGAGTCAGTTCTGGCGGTTTTGTCCAGTGTTTGTTCTGGAGATGGCAGTTTTGTCCTGTGTTAGTTCTTTTGTCCAGTGTTGGAAAACTGTCAGTGGACTGATGTTTATTTAGAGTTATTTACGTTTTCAAACACTAAAAGACGCGTACACATTTTGTAAACATTGTCCATGTCTTGTTTACACGTTAAGACAGCCTGGAATTCACTAATCAGTCTTCAAACTATTCTTAGACTTGAGCTCAAGTACTGAAAGTTCGTTCACAAATATTTCCATGACCTTCAAAGATAAACAATCGTAAGAAGTTTCTATTTATTAGTATGCGTCATATTTATACATAGCAGCTTGTTATGAACGTTTTATCTGTAGACTTATAGAAATATTCGTGGTTGAAATGTGCATACTTGAGCTTAAGTCTAAGAATATTCTCAAGAATGGTTGTTGAATTCAAGACCCAGTCTGAATTCTAAGTCTAAGTGGGTTACGCGCATAGACACTTGCAACTATAAGATTATGTTGGAATATCTCTTTATCATTCTTTTGTTGCAAAAAGGAATTTCTGTATTGGCTTGAAGGCAAAATGATCATTTTTGTAAAAATATTTATATATATATATATATATATATAATACGTTTAAACCCTTGCGACCCAAAATAAACCATCACTATGACAGTTATGTCGTATGATCAATTTCACTTTGACCAACTTTGTGTGATGCTTCTCACTTTAGTTAAAGCTACACAGTTCCTAAAATACATCTCAGATGTTAACGAAAACAAATATGGTGTATCAAAAAAAGTTATATGTAACTTTCATAGATTTCACTAAAGCTTTTGATTTGTTGGTTAGACAAAACATATTCTATAAACTTATGCAATATGGAGTGAGAGGTAAAATCCTTAATATTATTAAATCATTGTATACGAACATAAAATCAAGAGTAAAGTATCAAAACCAGCTTAGTGACAGTTTTAGCTGTTTTCTTGGAGCGCCGCAGGGCGATTGTTTGTCACCTTTTATATTTTCTATGTATGTAAATGATTTAGAAGAATATTTTACACTAAATGGTTTTAAGGGTGCCCTCTGGTGACGAATTAGCGTGATCTGCGCATAATTTCGCGAAACGCGTTTGTGGATGTTGTAAAAAGTGGGAAGATGTTCCAAAATCACTTTCCAAATAATATAAACAATTAAATGTTATTAAACAACAACCTGTAGCATGTCGCTTTCTTTTTATAAGTTCTACATTCTATTCCGCTGCCATTTTACTATTACGACATCGGGATTTACCTCCCTTCGACACAGACTGCTTTTCGCGTTGCTGACCTCGAATACAAAAATGGGTAAAACAAAACGTGGTTTCTTAAGCGTAAAACAATTAAACAAACGTAAACAGATCTTAGAAGCACAGAAGAGAAGATGGCAGAACACCGGGAACACTGAAACCGTAGATTCCACCGGCGATCATGGTTATTGTACGTATAAATGTTCTCTGAAATTTTATATTTTCTCTGACTTCACTTCAGTAGTGCATATTTTTGGCGAAAACGAAAGTAAAATTATGTTACTTGCTCAGGTTGGTCATTGTAATTGGAGCATTTTACATTTAGCAACATTTATTGCTAATATTGGTTTTATTAAAAACTGCACTTCCGCACCGTTAATTACGCTTATGGGGTCTTTGTCTGCAGGAATGTATCCCCACAGGAATGTATCTGGCCACAGGAATGTACCCCAGATACATTCCTGTATACAGGATTGTACCCAAGGTCATTTCTGTATACAGGAATGTGCCCCACTATTGCAGATCTCGAGTGAAGGTCGCGTGTCTAATGCTTGCAAATGGTTTTATTGTTATTTACTTTAAAATATAATAAAGCTTTTCAATATGTTTATAATATGTTTAACAGATACACTTGTTTTCATTATAGTCTTGATTGTTTTTAAAGAAAATACACACAAAACATCTATGTTAGAATTTTCAAAATACGATAAGATCTGGCAAGATTTAAAGTCTGGTACAATATTGTATACAGGAATGTACCCGAGGTGTATACAGGATTGTACCCGGGGTGTATACAGGATTGTTCCCGGGGTCAAGTACGACATGTCACCTCAGACTTTACCATTGGTTCAAACAGCGGAAGTGTTTGCAGGTTAGAAGCCTAAGAAGATCTTTTTCCCCAGTCAGGTGTTATTGGTCAGTTGTCATAGTAGTGACATGATGAAATCATGAAAATATCTTCTACAATATGGGTGATTTCAAAAATAATGAAGCTTTTTATTAACATTCCAATATCTATTTACCAGAAAGCTAAATTACTAAGTTTTTAAGTCCTGGAGATGTGTTTAGTGGTAGTTGATTCTCATGCAAAGTTTCATCACATTAGCTTGCTTCTTTAAAAAGTTATGTTGTAAAAACATGTCAAAAAGTGTCCCAAGTGTACTGTTTTGCGTGACATTTCAACTAAAACACCATTTTTAGTTTTGAATAACTATGCAACCAGCTGACATATCAGCAAATGGTATTTTTTATACAGTAGCATGGCATATTCACTATCGGTTACATAACATGTAACCCGTCTCCAAACATGTTTTATTTTTCCATAAGAGTTTGAAGTTGAAGTGTACTAAGACTTTTTGCACACACTTTTTCACCAGAATTGGTATACTGAGGTGCTGGTAGAAAAGGTGTTGATAATGAGGTGAATAAAAGTTTTCTATTTCAGCACATAAATATGTATTCTTTAAGTTTTTCTACATTTCTATACATTATCTTGTTCATTGAACTTGTTGACAGCCATATACAATAACCAGTCAAAAACTGTCCCAAGTGTACAATTTAGCATAAATGATAGATATTTTTAAAGTCCACATGCCTTTTCAATCTCTAAGCACTTTTTTAGTAAGAACATGTCCAATAGGCATCAGCTATGACAACATTGTGATGGTAAGATAGCATGTAAAAATAATTCTGGCATATTTGTGTTGTCCCAAGTGTACATGAAATTTGACAATTTTGATTGAGAGGTGTCAGTTCCAAGAAAATTATACCACAATTCATTCTATTACAAGGCAGCAAGCAGAAAGGTGTAATTTCCATAGAAAATAGTCTGGAGAAGTGTTCTAATGGTAAAATAACATGATATTTTGTAAATATTCCAAATTAACCTACAAGAAAAAAAGGTAAAATCATATATTTTTGTTGTTAACAATTATATTTGTTCTTTCTCTGTTCCATAGTAAGGCAACATTCTTCTACTTGACATATGCTGTATAAGGTTTAATAGATAATGCTTCTATGAGTATTTTACACTGCACATAAATATAACTATTTTTATTGTACACTTGGGACATAAAAAACTGGTTTTGCTCATTACACTTGATAAATGTCAAATAAGTTTTCAGGAAATGATTTGATACATTAAAGATGGCAACTCTGGTCCTTAAAGTTCCCTTTGAGGGCACTTTAAGAAGTAAAACTGTTGTGACTCCAACTCAAAACACATATTCAAGGCCTTTTTTTAGAAGGCCAGAGACCATTATATCAAATGAAGATTAATTGAGGTACCGGTACACTTGTTTGGATGTACAGTCTAGGTACAGAGATAAACTGGCTTGGATGTACAGAGGTACACCTTTTTACATCCAAAAAAGGTGTACCTCTGTTTGAATATACAGAGATTCAGTTGTTTGGATGTACAGAGGAATACTTGCTTGGATGTACAGAGGTATATGTGCAAAGGTGCATTTGTTTGGATGTACTCATGTTCACTGATATACAGAGGTACAGCTGTATAGAGGTGCTAGTTCTTGTCTAGATGTAAAGAGGTACCATTGTTTTCATGTACAGAGGCACCATTGTTTGCATTTATAAACCAGATGTACTGAAGTACACTTGTTTGGCTGTACAGATGTAGAGGTACATTTCTTTGCATGTATCAGATGTACATTATTATGTACACTTGTTTGGCTGTACAAATGTACCGAGATACAATTGTTTGCATGTGCCAGAGGTACATTTGTTTGCATGTACCAGAGGTACATTGTTATGTACACTTGTTTGGCTGTACAGATGGACAGAGGTTCATTTGTTAAGATATATACAGAGATATAGATTTACACTTTTTTTCTACATGTGAGCATAGAACTTGTTTGGATTTATAGATGACAGATACATGTTAAGATGTACAGATGTAGATTTGGTTGGATGTACAGAGTTACACATGTATGGATGTATATAAGAGGTACATTTGTAAGGATGTACAGAGGTATAAAGGTACACTTGTTTGAATGTACAAAGGTACACTAAATGTTTGGGTGTACAGTGGTACACTCGTTAAGATGTACAGAGGTACACCTTTTTGGATTTACAGAGATACATCTGTTTGGATACAGAGAGGTAAACTTGTTTGCATGTACATATGTGCAGCTGTTTTGCTGTAAAGATGTATGGAGGTACACTTGTTTGCATGTACAGAGGCACAGAGGTAAGCTTATTTGAAAGTAGAAAGGTACGGCAACACTTGTTTGCATGTACAGGTCAGAGATACATTTGTTTGGCTGTACATTGAATGTAGAAAAGTACGCTTGTTTTAATGTACATACATATGTACACTTGTTTCACTGTACATAAATGTATTGGTACACTTTTGTTGCATGTACAGAGGTACAAGAACAAGTGTCTGAGTTCAGGTATGAGTTAAATAATTGTGTTCTGGCTTGGGATATAATACTTCAGACCATTATGTTTAAGCATTTAACATGACTTCATTTGTTGGGAGTTAAGTTATGTATAATCAGTTGAATTGTATAGATGTTTGTTAAAGTAAATTGTTTTCAGTGTTTGAATAATATAACAATAATATAGGTATTCCTACGGAAAGTTAATCTTGGTAATTCATTTGATAATTTAGAAAGTTTAATTAGTTCAATAGTTTTGTCCCAAGTGTACACATTTATAAATCTTTTATCAAATGCTATAACTTAACTCTTATTTATGAGGTATCAATATATTTATTGTAAGTTTTTGGGAGTCTACCAGAACAAAAGCAAAGATTTATTATTCCACAATATATTGTCTTAATGCTAAGATATTATTCAATCATTACTTTATTCTGATAAGATCTCTTGTTTTCAGAATAATAAGAAATCACTTTGCAATATTTAATTTTTCTATATTGTATGGAATTTTATCGTGAAATAACATTATAAGTGTTTATATTTACATATGTTCCTACAGGAACACTGATTTACACATTAAAATAAACAAATTGATGATATTAGTAAATTGTCCCAAGTGTACAGAATTATGGTTAATGTTTAAAACAAAAAAAATGAAGAAATTTTAAGCTCTTTAAGGGCATTCATGGATCATTGAAACCAAGAAAATGAGTGAATCATTGTTTAAAGTTTTATTTTGATGCTGTATTTACATTCATTGTTCATTTCCCTCCAAATGATTTGAGATAGAACGGTCTAAACCTGCAAACATTAATTGTAATCTTTAATTATTAAATCTTAAAACAGAATATTACAAATAAAATTCCTGTTTAACACATAGGTCATGGGGCAAATTTTAAAAGTTCTTAACTTTGTAGCCAGTAGACTCTGTTTTAAGATCAGAAATGTATGTTGATTTTTAATAATGCAAGGCATTGTCCCAAGTGTACAAAAAAGCAAGACAATGTGGCTTTTTTTAAGTATTCATATTTTTGGCAAATTTTAATTTACACTTTGCAAATATCTCGAGTATGTCCTAAATTATGCAAAACATAAAGTTTACTCTTCAAAGGTTTAAGATAATGGTGCATAAAAATGACATTAAGGTGTGTGTTTATAAAATAATGGGACTTAAAAGCATAAAAACCTATATTTTTCAATTGTATTTTGGACTACAGAACATATTTTTACTAAAAAATTATTGTTGAACATGTTACTTTATATGTACATGCTGCAAAAACAGTATTATGATTATTGTTGAGATAATTTGTGAATCACAATTTGGTTATTTATTTCAAAAAAGTTCATTAAAATTCATATAAACACTTAGATTTTTATTGTAACATGTTAACTTATCCATTGGCCGTATTCATGACATAAACTTGAACATATTGGCTAACTATTGCACTAAAAATTATAATCCCATCTGTAATTTGAAATTTTACCAAAAAATTACACTTATGCTTCATTATTTTTGAAATCACCCATATTATTTCTTCCTCTTTTTAAAGGCCTTTGTCACAGAATGACATACCTGACTGTCAGATATTGCGGATAACAGTTTGGTTGACGAGGGAGCTGGAGACTGGCGGACAGGTAGAAGGGTTGTTGAGCTAGGTGTTCTTGCTGATGCCCTATCTTCTTGCAAAAAGTGCCACTTCAGCTGTCACATGCCATGGGGATACTCGCATATGGATTGTCCACAATTATAAAAAGGTTGTTTTTTCAGTGCTTGTTTTGCAATTTCAATTTGTGCTTTGTGCACTATTCAGACAAGGGTCTTCACTTTAAAATATAAACTTCATTTATTTTACAACGATCGCGAGACAAGTTTATACAACATATGTCAATTACTCTCGTTGGCACGAATGTAAGCGTAACTGTGGTCTTTCGTGTGGGAGGAAACCGTAGTAACCGGAGAAATAATCGGAGAAAACAAGCCTGTCTGATTTGGTGACCACCGTGTCACCTCACATGTCCCGGCTGAGAATTGAACCCTAGTCCCATTGGTGAGAAGCAAGTGACATTTCAGATGCACTAATCGGACAGTCAACTTTTCAGACACAGAACATTCTAAACCTTTCATTGTTCACACAAGGTTTAATTACACTTTTCATCTCTGAATTTTTATCGTGTATTAAAGCTATACATCTCTGAAATTGTACGCAAACAAATTTACTTGTAAACTGTTGACAATTTAACCCGCAAGCCGATAGCTTGGGGCTGACAAGTTATTGACTCTTAGATTTCAATAGCTATGACCACTCTGATGTATGTTTTATTAATGTTTATAAATGAAAATCCTGATCATAATAATATTTTTTTATATAAGCATACTGTCCCCAACCTCTGAATATTTGAAAGTAATTAATACATCCTTACCAGGGAAGTTAGTAATCAGTTTTGAAAATTCTTCTTTTTATCAGTTCCATGCAGTAATACACAGTGCGGCTACACTAACAATGTACCAACTGGGAAGAGGCACAATAGAATTTGGGATGCCAACACAAAGTTAGCAACAGGTAAATATGGTTGCAAGACTTTTCAACATTGAGCATAATGTAACTGCTGATTTCACCTGTCAGTTAATTAGTCCCCCACCGTCTGGGTACTATAGGTTTGCACCCTGTTTGTCCGTCCGTCTTTCCGAAATGCTTGTCCGGTCCATATTTTTAATACTATAAGACTGAGATACCAAACTTGGTATGTGGATATACTTGGGGTAGCGGTGTGACGCGTACCAAAAACAGGTCACCGTGACCTTGACCTGTGACCTCTGTCATAGAAAATTCTTATCCGGACCGTATTTTTAATACTATAACACTTAGAGATACCAAACTTGGTATGTGAATACATCTTGGGATAGCGGTGTGTCGCATACCAAAATAAGGTCATAGTAACCTTGACGTCCGGACAGTATTTTCAATACTATAACACTTAGAGAGATATCAAATTTGGTATGTGAATACGTCTTAGGATAGCGGTGTGTCGCGTACCGAAATAAGGTCATTGTGACCTTGACCTTGATTTTTGACCTCCATCATAGAAAATGTCTGGAAAATGTTTGTCTGGGCCGGTGGGGTCTATGGATTGCCCTGCAATTCTTGATGCAATTCTCGTTACATTCAACGATATATCACTGTAGCGTTTGCAACTTTAGAAGAATAAGCAAGGCAATGCGAAAGATATCACTGTAACGTTTTGCAACGTTAGGAGAGTCAGCAAAGCAATGCGAAAGATATCAGAATGAGATGTGTGCGTTATTTTCACATTTTAGGGGTATTAGAACAGAAATAGAACATCGTTTACGGTGAATTATCTTGTAATATATCACGGTTGGACTATATGCTACCCTGAAATGTTTCAGTACCGACATCTTTCGGGGAGCATGAAGTTCTTATGGTATACAAAAAATAAAATGCCAAAAATTAATTATACGATTTATTAAAAAAGCTTCACATTTTAATGAGTAACAACAGTTTACCTGAACATGTTTAAACTTTCATTTATAAAATAAGTCAGAACAGTGGTTCTACACCCATATCCACGTCATATCTTGTCAGGAGGGAAAAAATCTGGTTTTAAATATTGAAATAACAACAAACAGAGTGGAAACTTCCTATCTAAACCAATGAAGTAGCCACAATATCATGTGGTACCTTAACTATTCCTTCTAACGGGTGTCACGAAACACCCAAATCTACCCATTTCCCCCAAGTCAATAAATAAAAATATTATCTGTTGTCACAAACACACATTGAATATGAAAGACGTGTAATAATTAAATAATCAAGATTTCATTTTTGTTATGTCCGTACAACCATATTTGTAATGCCCTAAAGTTCAACGTAACTAACTCTGCAATGCTAGGTAAGAGTTAAGACTCCCCGACACCATACTGGTAAAAAATATTTTGTTGATTCAAGTTTAGTGGTAATGGGAGAAGAATGATTATATAATAATTTCTTGGCAGATATAATAGCTGATCTTATATGATCGAGTGCTGATTTATTATAGAATTTATTAAACAAGTTTGCAAAAAGATACAATGCGACAGCTTGTCGAGCACCAAATAATGTTTGCTAAAGAGTTTAATAAATAATAGATGATTTTCTGAGGTTCTAATTATCACACAAAACCCATACAAGTTGATGGTAATACGTTCACGTTTCTCTGTGATGTAAATTTACCTATTATATATTAAATTAATAATACTGTATTTCCTATATTAGAAGCACCGTCCCTAATAGAAGCACCCCCATCTCTTTTAAGAAACTTTACCTTCTTAAAAAATCTAAAAGTTCCTAAAAAACACACTGTTTTTCGTCTTTACCGCTAATGGATTTGATAATGGGAGTTTTTTACCTTCGACACCAGTATGGTCTATGACATAAACCTTAAAGCGCTATCATCATCAATACAAATTACCACTTTAATTTATCTTGTTTCTTTCATTTTACTATTTAGTTTCTTTTATTATTATTTAATTTATACGCAACCAACACGTGTTGTAATTGTCAAGTTTGACGGAAATGTGTATCATACAGATGCAGAGTGGTGACAGTAATATACTCAGTACATTGTCGGGTTTAGGTTTAGTCAATACCAGTGTAACAGTAAAAGATGCCCGTACAGTAATTCTATAAGGAAACAGTCGGGGAAAGGAACTGAAATATATTGAAAATTTGTATCATAATAGTATCGCCCCCCTTCGCACTTTGCATAGCGCCCGGGAGCTACTATTAGAGGAAATACGGTATATAAATTCCCTTTAAAAATAACAGGACACTCTGTCGATTCATGTGAAATTCCATGCATATATCATATGGCTTATATATTTTTCCCCACCATCCTTTTTAACAACTTGTTTTGTTCATTTCAGACACATCATCTGGTTTAGAGATACCCTTCGTTCTTCAAATACCAATGCAACCCAGAAAGACATGGATTTAACCAAAAAAGTTGACTTTACTGTGATCGCAAGATTCTAAACTCCAGGAAATATATTAATTTAATTAGGCCAAATCAGAAACGCGGTTAATTTTTCTTCGGGCTGATGTGTTACAGTGTATACTTGTTACTGCGTATCTCGCTTGAGATGTGTTCGTCTGATCATGATGGTGACTTCTATTTGGCAATCCCGAGGACTGAGCAGACGTTATTTTTTTAAAGAACCAAAATGAACATAATTATACCTCACAGAGATTTATATAATGTGTAAAGCTGTTAAAAAACACCAAATGTATACAATGTCATACTGCTCACATTCAAAATAACTTTTGGTGTTTTACATCATTTAACACATTTTAGGCCATATATGACGGTTGATTTTTTTTGTTGTAAGTATGAAGTAAATTTCATTATTGTGGTATTTAATAGATGTTTAGTTTATAAATATAATATAAATAAAATAATATAATATAAATAAAATATTGTATTATTTTTTCTTTGGTTCAGTTGGATCTGTGTAAAAAAAAAAAGTTTCCATTTGCGTACATGTATCTGAAACTGAAAAACTGACTTTTAGGAACACAAGGTCATTTTAATCTATTTATTGTTTATTCGAGCTTTTGAAATAGATCTTTTGTAATTAAAGTGACAGGCAATCTCGAAGTGAACATCAAGCACTGAAATTAGCATCTCGAAACAAGTTTTGCTGTACTTAGCGGTACTCCTCTGATAAAGCAAATGTCACTGGTCTAGCCTGGTCAAGTAAAATTCATTGGGTTGAAGAGTGCATAAAAAATAGCCGCATGACGGATATTTTTATATGAGAACTGAACACTTATTTTTGTGTTATCTGCCTCGGGTGGCATACACTTATCGATCACTTTGTCCGTCGTCGTTCGTCCGTCCGTCCGTCATGCTTTAAACCTGCAACCTAACCTTGGCCATCAATTGAAAAGTATTTTAATTATGTTCATGAAACTTCACACTCATCTTCATCTCAAGAAATGTTGTTACACATGTGCACCTCTGACTTTCATTTTGGCAGGGTTATGCCCTTTCTATCAGCCTAACCTGCAACCTAACCTTGGAAATAAGCACACAGCACTGTCAGCAGGCGAAGCAAGTGTTCCATGGATGATGGAACACACTTCTAGTTCAAGGTCGACTTAGTGACCGCTTCCCACTAATTACAGTCTGGAAACTGATATTTCCATGTCTATACTAGTTTGACATATTAAGCCGTTATATTTGTTTTGTCAAGTTCCTGTATAGTGGATAGTGCAGTGCACTTAAAAGCACAGGATTTGGGTTCAAGCCTCAACGGCGCCATTGAGTTTCCTCAGTGTTCGTCATTTCCAATTAGCCTCGTCCATCGTAAGGGGACATAAATCCTCCTGCTTTTTTTTATGGGTGGGGCTCTAAATAACCTATATGTGTTGATGAGCCGTTAAATAATTCTGGCAAGCTCATATACCAGTAACCATTAGTCATACATCCTTGATACTTAGTATACATGTTCTCAATCATGAACCCCACACATTGATGTAGGTTCGATAATTACAGATTATTATATGTCAGTTTTCATTTCAACCACTATCATCCCTGAGATCCTATATGTCCCCGAGGGCTTTAGCCTCGAGATATAATTCCTACACATCTGATCTCTAAACTTTGGTATATTGTGCGACATACCAGGGTTCGGGTTTGATTCATTCATAATAATGGTATATCGCACACTTTGCCACAGTTGTGAGATCATATGTGCAGGTATTATATCACGAGGGCTAAAAACACGAGTGAATTAATAACATGCTTCTGATTAACAAACTGTTGTATATTGTGTGTTATATCACACTTAGAGATAGATTATTTGGATTTGATATAACATTGTGTTAACATTAATTTTAATTCTAACATGGCAGATGCTATTTCAGTATACACAAGCAAATACAACAGTCGGGTAAAATATACCATACAAAATGAAGTGGGTGGGGTAAATTAACATCTCTTTTAACGTATTTTGGTCATATTGTGTATATTATATACTGATACACTGTTTGTAATTCAATTAGATGTGATGTTTGTATATCAGCTGTATGTATGCCAGTCATTTAAATGACTTTGACATAATAAATAAAACCAAAGCACATATCTATATTTTTCTGTAATAAAATGATGGGTCTTTAACATGTTTAATTGTAACTCTTTTAGATGAACACCGACATATACTTTTTATCCCATTTATTTGATAAACTTAAAATTCTCTATTTATATACCAGTTTATTACAAATTTCATCTGATTTTTTTTTAGTTTTTCTTGCCCAAAATTTGCCCAAAAATGCAATTTTCTGTGATTTTTTTGTTTCATTAGAAGGTGTGCTGAAATTGAAAACTTCAAAGATTTCTCCTATTTTTATTATTTTAAGGGTTTTCTTACTTTTGTATTGATACCTGTTTAGCTTCTCATAAGTTTTTTTTCATTTGCTTCTTTTTTTTACATAAAATATTAGGTGATTTCTAAAGCCATACCCAATTTTCAGCTGATTATGAATTTAAAACCCCACATTGGGGGTGTATAGCTAAAGATTAATATTGCTAAAAAGTTAAATCACCAACACATCATTATTTTCCCAGAAACTAACTAGTATTATGTTAGTCTTCATAAAAAACAGGGAAATAAAAAATTCTATCTGTTTTGATATTCACCAGAGGGCCCCCTTAAAGGTATCGATACTGGAATGTTAAAGTTGCTGTTACTATTATACGCTGATGACATAGTGATATTTTCGGATACTGAGAAGGGGCTACAAGATGGGTCAGATATACTGTACAGTTATTGCCAGAAATGGAAATTGGTCGTAAATGAAAATAAAACGAAAGTCATGCTTTTTAAAAAAGGCGGTCAGATAAAAAGGAACCTATTGTTCACATATAATAATACTGTAATTGAAATTGTAAATAAGTTTACCTATTTGGGAATTGTCTTTACCACATGCGGTTCTTTTGATCAAACGTTCGAATCATTAAGTGGCCAGGCATTAAAGGCAATCTTCAAAATGAAGTCGTATATAAATCAATTTACTGACTTATCGGTCAGTCACACTTTAGACATTTTTGACAAACTCATTTTGCCAATATTAAATTATGGCGCAGAGATATGGGGATTCTCAAATTCGGAAAAGTTAGAGAAAGTACACCTTCAATTTTGTAAACAACTTTTATGTGTTAAAACACAAACTCAAAACAATTTCATATATGGAGAACTCGGGAGAGTCCCTTTAAAAATTCAACGTATGGCCTATATTATCCGGTTCTGGTTAAAAATTACACGTACGAGTGATCGCAAATATATAAAAAATATGTATAATGTTATGTTAGATGATCTGATCGTAAACCCAAATAAATTAAACTGGGCATCTCAAGTTAAAGGGTTATTGGAACGAACAGGATTTAATGAAGTTTGGTATTCTCAAGGAGTAGAAAACATAACGTATTTCATTAATATATTTAAACAACGAATTAAAGATATGTTTATACAAAATTGGAATGCTGAATTATCGGATTCCACTAGAGCTAGTACATACAGAATAATATCAGATTTCAGGTTTAAGTATTATCTAGATGTACTAAATATAAAGAAATTTAGAGCTTTTTTTACAAAACTAAGAGTCTCTAGTCACAGGTTAGAAATAGAAACTGGTCGATGGCATAGACCAAATAAAACACCAAGATCCGAAAGAAAATGCCAGCTATGTAATATACTAGAAGACGAATTTCACTTTGTATTGGAGTGTTCACTATATCAAGATATAAGAAAAGAATATGTTAACAAATATTTTTGGAAACGGCCAAACATACCAAAATTTATTGAACTTATGACAACAGAAAACAAGAGTTTATTAAAAAAACTGTCCGTTTTCATTTGTAAAAGTTTTAAAAGAAGAGACGACATGTTTTATAAATAAATATCACTTTTCTCCATTTTTGTCCACAGATATAACTGTGTTCTGATCAGTACTTAGGAATATTAATTTAAAAATATATATTAAACACTTATATACTTAATAGTTGTCAAATACTTTTTAACTAGTAACATATACAGATGATCTTGAAACTCACCTATGAAATTATACAAATTGTCATTAACTGGAAAATATTGTGTGTATTTCATATACATGTTTATATGTATGTACTATTTGCATGTGAACTGTTGGGCGTAATGCCTTATGTTTGAATAAAATATCTATCTATCTATCAAGCTAATGATGCTAGGCTGGGATGATATTTTTTTCTTTTTTACGTTTTCCTCTTTACGTTAAATACAGTACTGAATGGCTGATTTTTTTTCAAAGAGGCATAGTACTTCAACATTTATGAATTTCTTTTTACAGCGTGTACTGTGATCAAAACGTCTACAACATCACAGATGTGTCCTTTCTCTAACTAAGGGACCAGGCAATATTTATTGGTGGGTTAGGACCGGTGCAAAATGGCATGGGACAGGTACTTTTTTTGTCGCGAAAAACCATGGGACGATACTTCTTTTATTTCGCTAGCTTGCCATGGGACGTACACTTTTTTAAAGTGAAATCCTCTCAAAATTAAAATGTCATTTCTGCATTACTCTCATTTTCATGGAGATGTCGAGCGCTGTCATTTTGCATTACTCCCATTTTTATAAAGATGTCGAACGCTGTCATTTTTGTATTACTCCCATTTTCATGGAGATGTCGAGCACCGTCATTTCTGCATTACTCCAATGTTCATGGAGATATCGAGTACTGTTGAGCGCTGCCACTTCTGCATTACTCTCATTGCCATGGAGATGTCGAACGCTGTCATTTTTGCATTACTCTAATTTTCATGGAGTTGTCGAGCGTTGTCATTTCTGCAGTACTCATATTTTCATGGAGATGTCGACTGCTGTCATTTGTGAATTTCTCTCATTTTTATGGAGATGTCGAGCGCTGTTATTTCTGCATTACTCTCATTTTCATGAAGATGTCGAGCACTGTAATTTCTGCATTACTCCAATTTTTATTGAGATATCGGCGCTGTCACTTCTGCATTACACTCATTTTCTTGGAGATGTCGAGCACTGTCATTTCTGCATTACTTTCATTTTCATGGAGATATCGAGCGCTGTTGAGTACTGTCATTACTCTAATTGTCATGGAGTTGTCGAGTGTTGTCATTTCTGCATTACTCACATTTTCATGGAGATGTCGAGTGAAGTCGTTTCTGCATTACTCCCATTTTTATGAAGATGTTGAACTCTGTCATTTTTGCATTACTCCCATTTTCTGGATATGTCGAGCTCTGTCATTTCTGCATTACTCCAATTTTATGAAGATGTCGAACGCTGTAATTTTTGCATTACTCCCATTTTCATGGAGATTTCGAGCGCTGTCATTTCTGCATTACTCCCATTTTCAGGGAGATGTCGAGCACTGTCATTTCTGCATTACTCACATTTTCATGGAGATGTCGAGTGCAGACATTTTTGCATTACTTTCATTTTTATGAAGATGTCGAACGCTGTCATTTTTGCATTACTCCCATTTTCATGGAGATGTCGTGTGCTGTCATTTCTGCATTAGTCCCATTTTCATGGACATGTCACTAACTGTAGCAGTCCAATAGGCACCAATGGTGCCTGGATATCTTAGAATAAGCACCAGACCCTAGACAAACCAACACACGTATATATACACACATCTACCTATTGAGTTCATACTGATCATATTATTTTGCACTTTGGATACAATTTTTAATTTTTCTGGTTTTAAATGTTGAAGTTATCATGGTGTTGCAATGAACACAATTGAATACATGTTTGAAAATAAAGTTCCACGAAACAATTTACACTTGGCTAAATTACTTGTTCAAGTGGTGCGTCCTTTGACATAAAATACAAATTTCACATTTAATAGTAAGTAACTGGAAATAATAAAATTCTGTATAAAGTCTAAGTTTTGCGATGCTGTTTTGGCTAACAGAGTTCAGATACAGCAGATCAGAATGGAAAAGTTTGTCGTGATGTTCTGTGAATAAAGAAACGGCAAATATGAATTGAAAAGATTGTGGTGATGTTACGGCGTGCAATAAACAAAATAATCGGATTGGTAAAATTTGTCGCAATGTTGTGGCGAACAAAAAAACATGCAAGTAAGTTTGTGGTGATGTTATGGTGTACGTTGCAAATAAATAAATGTTTCTGGCGAATGTTTAGCTTTTTGGCGAGTTTGCGGCAAATTCGACAAAGATTACCAAAATGTTTGCGGCAACATCACCGCTAGTGGCGAACATTGGCGAACAATTAAGAATTGTTATGGTGAACAAAATTGTTCGCTACAAGCTTGCAACAAATCTCATTTGGTAAGGAGGGTGCTTATGGACCAGGCAATATTTATCTGGGCATTGGGAATGGAGCAAAATGGCATGGGACAGGTACTTTTTTTGTCGCGACAAACCATGGGACGATACGTCCTTTTTTTTTTATATAACATTTTTATTTGCACCGGTCCCAACCCCCCGATAAATATTGCCAGGCCCCTAACGTAACTTTTTTTTACAAATCATCTTGGAATTTCTTTGGAATATTATGTGGAAGTAGATACAATATATAGCGGAAATTCCTGTGTCGCGTTTCTATTGAGCTTCAGTGTATGTATGACAACTAAACAGCGACATAAGCGACATCATAAACAGGGTAAATATTAGGGAACAACTATTAAACTATGTTAAATGCGTTTTTCCGGAGAGTACATGTTTACTTCAGATCAATGTATTACCATTAATGCTACAGAATACACGTCAACAAATAAATGTTAATGTATGCAGATGCTGCACCCTGAATAACGTTTTTCCGGAGAGTACATGTTTACTTCAGATCAATGTATTACCATTAATGCTACAGAATACACGTCAACAAATAAATGTTAATGTATGCAGATGCTGCACTCTGAATAACGCTTACATCATAACATTTATATTTATAAAAGGAAATGGTGGCGTTATAATTTGAATTCAGGTGAATTATTGAAATGTAGTGCGATTTATATAAAGGCTTACAAAGGGATTTATTTTTAAAAAAGGGCTATATTAGGTTAGTACAGTGTCCTCATGTTTGAGAAATTGCAGCTATAGTGCATGATTGTATTGTGAAGTAGTCAAACTGAGCGATGGTACAATCGTACATAGTTCAATAATATCAAACGTCACACAATATTTAAATCTTTCATGGAGACATTTAATTTATATCAATTTTGATTTTTTACAATTTTCTTATTTTTTCTTGTCCAATAGTGTGACGTTTTATCGGTGTAGATTATTAGGCCAGTAATTATAGCCGAAAATAAGAGTCAAGGTCAAACAAATTCCAACAGAAAGTATTTTAGGATTTTTAGAATCACTGACATTTAATGAGTTTCAGAAAAAAACTCCTCAAGATAGAGATGATGGAAAATTCTAAATTTTGGGGGTAAAAGTTGCGTTTTTAAGAAAAATCTCCGGAAACTGGAATAATTTTATAAAAAATTATTTGAGCAAATTAGAATTTTCTAACAGTGCGGACATGATGTTCCAAATACATCTTCATGTAAATCACGGTTTTATAGATGGATATTGGGTTAATAATATGAGATTTTGGGGCAAAACTTGGAAAAAATGATTAAAATCGTTGATTTCTGTAATACATTTGGTGTTGCTAGGCTATAAATTAAAAAAAACAAAATGAGTTGTAAAAACTTAGTTTCTTACTGTTTTGCACAGCGAAAGGTACAGAGATGTGCCAGAAAAAAATGGGCGTTTGACCTTCCGAAATTAATTTACCCTCTTTCCGTCTTACCTATTCCATCTGCAGATAAAATAAATCAAATAACACATAGTATGTACGAATTTATATGGGATGGAAAACCGGATAAAATCAAAAGAAAAACGTTAATGAAAGATTACGAAAAAGGAGGTCTTAAAATGATTAATATTACAAAATTCATCTACTCAAAGACAAGCTGGATAAAATGAATTTTGGACTGCAAAAATAATGGAACTTGGAAATATATATACATGAAAGAACTTGAAAAACATGGAGGAGATTTTATATTTGATTGGAATTGGAAAGAAAAGGACATTAAAAATAATTTTCAAAAAAATACATTTTTGACAGATATTCTCATATCGTGGTGCAAAATAAAATCAAACGAAAAGGAAGAATGCATAAGCAAAGAAATATTATGGAATAATTATGACATTAAGATTTAAAATAAAACAAGATATTATAATAAATGGTACGATAAAGGAATAAAACACATAGAGCATATTTATGATTTCAGAACAAAACAGTTTTGTCCATTTGAATACTTTACTGAATTACATAACATTCAACATTGCCCCTCAAACATGGTGGTATCTACTGCAGTGACAATATTAGCAAATCTAACTTACTTAATGATTTGTTTGCAAACCAAACAGTTCTAAACGATGACGGAAAGATATTACCGCAACTTGTTATAGACCTTAACAAACCAAACCTCGATATAATTAATCTACAGCCATTAGAAGTTGAATAAATCTTTGAATTTACAAATCCTTCTACTGGGAAAAGCCGCAGGCCCAGACGAAATTAACAACAAAGTATTAAAAATACTTTCCAAACAACTCGCAACACCATTGTGCAATATTTTTAATCGCTCACTTCGACTCTGCAAAGTTCCAACTAGGTGGAAGGAAGCGTACGTTACCGCTGTCTTTAAGGAAAATGACCCTTCCGATGTTTCTAATTATCAGCCGATTTCGCTCCTATCAACGATAGATAAAATTTGGAAAAACTTATCCACAAGCACGTTTTTAACTTTCTCCTAAGAAATCGTATCATAACTGCTTTGCAGTCAGGTTTTGTACCTAAAAATTCAACTGTTACCCAACTATTAGATATATACCATACTTTTTGTCAGGCTCTAGACGAAGGTAAAGAAATTCGTGCTGTTTTTTTGTGATATAACTAAGGCCTTTGATAGAGTCTGGCACAAGGGTCTACTATACAAATACAATCTGTTGGATAGATGGCCCACTTCGTTTGTGATTTAAAGATTATCTTGAAAATCGAAAACAACGTGTTATTCTCCCTGGTGCTATGTCTGATTGAAAACACATCAACTCTGGTGTCCCCCAAGGTTCTATTCTAGGTCCATTACTATTATTGGTATTTATTAACGATATGGTTGACACCAATAGCTCTACAATTAAGCTGTTTGCTGACGACACTAGTGTTTTTATAATAGTTGATAACCCACAGCGAGCCGCTGACATATTAAACGCTGATTTGGTGAAAATACATACTTGGGCTGAATCATAGTTAGTTACGTTCAACCCAAATAAAACGGAATCACTAATTATATCTCGCAAACATATTAAACCGTTACATCCTTCGTTATCTATGAATAATACTATTATTCAAGAAGTAGAAACTCATAAACATCTCGGACTTATATTTTCAAATGATTGTAGTTGGCATGCACACCTGCAATACGTCAAAGAACAAGCATGGAAACGCATTAATATTATGAAAAGACTCAAATTTGTTCTAGACCGCAAATCCCTAGAATATATTTATACTACATTCATTCGACCAATTTTGGAATATGCTGACGTAGTTTGGGATAATTGCACACAATATGAAATAAATGACTTAGAAAAAATACAAATAGAAGCAGCTAGGATAGTAACTGGTGCAACTAAATTAGTATCAATATCCCTATTAAATGATGAAACAGGGTGGGAAAGTCTGCAATCACGTCGTAACAAGCATAAACTGACATTATTCTTTAAAATGTTACACTTAATTACACCCCCATACTTTAATGAACTAGTACCCGACAATGTAGCCGAATCTACAACATATGAACTCCGAAACGCCGATAATATCAGAACAATTACATGTAAATCACAACTATTTGCTAAATCTTTTTGTACCATCTACAATAAAAAAAAATGGAATGAACTACCAGAACATCAAGGAATGCCCATACCGTCGATGCTTTTAAAAGGCAATATCTCCACTATCCATATACCCCACTACTTCTACTACGGGGAGCGCAAGGCACATAGATACCATACACGCCTTCGGGTGAAATGTAGCTCTCTAAATAAGGATTTATACGCCAAAAATATAATAGAAAATCCATTGTGTAATTGTGGGTCAACAGAAGACACGAAACATGTCTTACTGTGCTGCAGACAATTTACAGAACAACGACTCATTTTAAATAATACGCTAAGGACATTGGGCATACTTAATGTAAACACTACCCAACTGTTAGAGGGCATCCCTCACACACATAATGAAACAAATATTTCAATTTTCAAAGCTGTACAGAAATATAATATCAGCACAAAACGATTCGAAATAAACTAACCTCGAATACATAATGCCTATTCGGGCGACCAAAACGAGAAAAACACACAACAAACTCTCTTCTCCAACTCTATCTACCTTTTTCTTTATTCATCCATTATTTCTATTATTTGAAATTCCTTAACTAAAAGCCAAACTATTTTAATACTTCTATTGGTTCATGAGTGTATAGACTTCTGAATATCTTCATTTCATAACATTATGTAATTATGGAAACGGATTGATATAAGCTAAAAGCTTTTTTCCGAATCCACGTTTTCAAATTGTGTTAAATGTATTATAATATTGTGTAACCATAATAATTGTATACATTTGAGAATAAAATATTGTTTAAAATAACATTGTTCAAGCATCAGACTTTCTGAAATATTCATCATTAATATCAAGATATTCATCATTAATATCAAGTATACCAAAATAATAGAAAACAAAATTAAAACATGAAAATATAAGTATACGAGCCCCATGTTAACTCAACGATAAAGTCCGAAACCGGTAAAATGTTCCGAATGCATCAATTTCACATAACTGCTTAACACGCCTATATACTTTCGTTTATAAAGCGCTTAAATGAAAATATTTGTTGTCGTTTGGTAAAATTAAAAGAAACGATACATGTTAGTCTATTTAGATAATTTATATTTCTACATCAAGAGAAATAGGTATATAATGAAAAGGTCATTTAACATTGTTCTGTATAATACGGTGATATATTTGGACCCAGCTGACACAACCATATTGGATTCGTCTAGCGGCTCGTCCAATATGGTTGTGTCAGCGGCTCGTCCAATATGGTTGTGTCAACTGGGTACTCGTCCAAATATATCACCGTATTGTACAGAACAATGTTAAATAACCTCATATTATTGCCATTTGCAGTTAGAATTCAAAATCCTAATAAATGCATACTATTTTAATAATGCACCTTGGGTTATCTATTTTATTGCAAGCATATTTTCGGTAGGGACACTAGGCATATATAGTGTTGCAATCATATTTTCATTAGAGAAACTATGCATTCATGTTGTTGCAAGCATCTTTTCTGTGTATAAGAATTGACGTCAGTTATTGCGTCACAAACGTGTAACGTCAAAAACGTACATTTTCGACGACAAGTTGTGTATAATTGGCAGCATAACTATAATATCACATATATATACTCATATATAACAGTAATAAGGATACCTTATATATGTATTTAAAAACTAAATGAGAACTAGATGTACACAATTGAAAAGTTGATATTAAGAAAGAAGAAAAACTCAGCCTTTTGACCATGTCTGAAGTTCGCATAATCTGCTTAAGGAATTTCTTTATAACGTCAACAACGCTAACTGTGCTAAAAGTGGACAAATTCACTTAACACACATATTTTCTGATAATTTTGCTATTTTTTTTGACAATTTTTGAAAAACAAACGAAATAAAAAACGCTTTTTTAAAAATTGGTTTTACATATTCATGTACACAATTATTACGTGAAAATATGTTGAAACATTTGATCATGTAAAAAAACACGTACACATTCAAAAAGGACAAATTCAGTCAACAAACAAACTTGTTAATATTTTCTTCAATATAGACATGTTTTAACTAAATGGCATATTTTTCATAAATAACGATAAAAACGCATTTTTAAAAGCAAAAAAACGTTTTCCTTTTATGTACAGTTCTTATTTTATTGGGTTTCACATAAAGAAACATGTAGCTGTTACATTTTCTTAAGCTTAGCGTTTTGGACCGGAGAAAAACATCAACAGAAGTGACGTCACCGAAACTTGCACGGGACATTTGGCACATTTTGGTTTATTTGCACATCACTGTATTAACCATGTAACAGTCTTGATGTGTGTGTTCTTTGGTATGTATAACATACCATTTCCACACTCAAGAGTGTAATAGTGACATACGTATAATAGACTACGAAGCCATTGAAATACACATCATATGACTTCGTTCGATTAGTTTGCCTAACACTCACGTCCACTTGTTAACTATTGACACGAACTCAGGACTTCCATTCAGCGTTTAAATGTCAAATCACTTAAACTGAATGGTGTTATATTTCAGCTTTGTAGCCATTTTCTTTTTATAAATTGTTAATGAGATTTATATTTTGATATTCATAAATGATTGGATAAAAAAATGAGCAAATACATTTTTAATCTATATTGAGATGTATTTTTGTATTTTCAAACATTGTATTTATCAGTAGGAATATGTATCTTTGCCCCATATTTTGTTTTTATGATATTTACGTATACTCAGTTGCAAAAGAAACTGGACACTTTAAAACATTTACTTACACCCAATTCTCTTTATCAAGCGACAGTCCCTTAATGGTTCGACATATTGAAAAACAAATCACAACATGATATTGGCAATGGAATGATAAAAACTTTGGTACCAAACATGGTATATTCATTTTGGAATTTGTCAATCTAATTCCAAAAATTGTTTATACAATTAAATCTAAGCAAACCTCAGTGTCCACTGTCTGTTGCAACTGAGTATATGTTATACTAGCCCTTTACACCTATCTGGTAGCATCTGATAATAGATAACGATGTGATATCAGGTATTCACACTTCATCTGATAATAGATAACGATGTGATATCAGGTCTTCATACTTTATCTGATAATAGATAACGATGTGATATCAGGTGTTCATACTTCATCTGATAATAGATAACGATGTGATATCAGGTGTTCACACTTCATCTGATAATAGATAACGATGTGATATCAGGTGTTCACACTCCATCTGATAATAGATAACGATGTGATATCAGGTATTCACACTTCATCTGATAATAGATAACGATGTGATATCAGGTCTTCATACTTTATCTGATAATAGATAACGATGTGATATCAGGTGTTCATACTTCATCTGATAATAGATAACGATGTGATATCAGGTCTTCATACTTTATCTGACAGTCATTTCACACTTCATCTGATAGAAAACAATGCGATATCAGGACTTCACACTTCATCTCATAGTTAACGCTGTGATATCACACATTCACACTTCATTAACACATTCCATTCGCCATGAAATGTAACATATATCATAATAATGTATATTGTTATTTTGCGATATTGTTTTGTTGTAAATACATTTACGAACTTTGACTTGTTTTTTAATGTAAACAAAATGCTCATTATACATTCACGTTCAATACTTTATACTAATTATACATGAGAAATATATATAAAAAGTTATTAAATTTATATTTTAAATTGCCTTTGCTTTTTTGTAAGGGTGCCATTGCGGTTGGGTGCTGTGGTTTCTATGGTACCAATTTCCCCATTGTTGCATGCAAGTTCAAGGTTTTCTCCGACAATTTCCCTCGACATTACACAAATTGTCCTTTATATTAGCCTAAACCTTGCTGAAAATGACATAAAACAACAACCAACCAACAAATCTTCGACATGACTTGCCACAAGTTCATTCATTCATTTAAGGATACACAATTCTTGAGGGTTATATCAGAAGAGGCAGTTTGCAGGCTGAGTTGAATTAATAGACGTAGGTATAAAAGTCGAACAGGAAATGTAGCATTCACAGAACACAGTCAACCAAAAACACGCAAAATAAACCCACCAACAATTCACGGAAAAGTAGAACCAAAATATGGGACACCACAAACAAGGAGTACTTCCGTGGCAAAAAGGCCGCTGGGGATTTAAACCTGGTTTTAGGGTGCACACAATGTCACGTTTCCCCCTGTCGGAACACTGTTAATACATTCCTGCTAGGCCACAGATTGGGCTTGATGATCCCAAAGAGCCAGTAAGTTATAAATATAGATATAAAAATCGCACAGGAAAAGTAGCATTCAAGGACGACAGTCAACCACAAACTCACACAGAAACAAAGAAAAACCTTAAAACTACTGATTCGGTTTAAACATATTTTATTAAAATTATAACGACCTATACAAATGTTACATACAATAAAATAAATGGATTGGTACGAATGAAAAATGCTTATAGAGATTTCGGTACACTGCTTTTCACTTTTGATTGTAGTCGGTGCGACCTTTTACAGTCGCCACCTAGCACTAAAGAAACGCTATTGTGAACGTCAATAAAATCCGAAAAGGGGATCCCTTGGAAGCAACACACACAAACAACAGAGAAGAAGTGGCAGTCTCAATTTACTGTTTTTGAAATTATTATAAGGTGCAACACCTCTCACGCCACTAGCACCGGCTTAAGCGGTATTAAAGTCACGAAGACTCGACTTTAAAGTTTAGACGATTATACTATGTGGACTTGCTATGAAGTTTGTGAAGCACTCATCTTCCTATTAGATAATATTTTCGTCAGGTATGGTACCACCGTTTATAGACAAATTGTTGGTATCCCTATGGGTACGAACTGTGCACCACTTGTCGCAGATCTGTTTTTATTTTTCTATGGAAGAGATTTCATGTTGAGTCTTTCACCAGATACCCAGGCAGATGTTATTGAAGCTTTTAATGACACCTCTCGGTACCTGGATGACATACTGAACATTGACAACCCTTTCTTTCCAACTATGGTTGATAATATTTATCCTAAAGAACTTCAGCTTAATAAAGAAAATATATCTGATTATAACGCTTCTTTTCTTGATTTAGATCTCTCGATTGAATATGGTAAAATAATTAGCAAAATCTATGACAAGAGAGATGATTTTAATTTTGACATTGTTAATTATCCCACTTGGATGGGGATGTTCCCCGAGCAACTTCTTATGGGGTGTATCTGTCTCAACTTATTCGTTTTTCTAGAGCTTGTACTCGAGTTGAGGACTTTAATATTCGTAATCTTTGTATAACTAAAAAGTTACTCAGTCAGGGTTACCGTTACCATAAACTTCGTAAAACCTTTGCAAAATGTTATTATCGTAACCCTGATCTTCTTTCTAAATATAAGAGTAATGGAAGGACTCTTCTGCGACAAGGACTATCACAACCTGACTTCTATGGTGATGTGATTTATAAACTTCGTAAGATTCTTGGTCATGATCACTTTCATACTATCTTTGTTAAACTTGTTAACAAGTTTATCAAAAGAAGTTATGACCCTATCATTTTGCAACGTACTGCATGCTTGGTGGTGGACCCTTTTACAGTTCGCCACTATGCTTTCCTCTTTAATTGTACGATGACCGGACAGGCTATGGACCCTATGATGACGCCTACCTAAAGCCCATTGGGACGGTGGCGTTTGATGTTTGTCCATGATCTTTCTTGTCGTGCCCTTAATGATTTATTCTCTTACTGCTCTGGCTTCTGCCAAGTCATTGAGTACCTTCATTGTGGCTTTCTAGGCTATTGTTTTTAGCTCTACTGATCAGAGATCAGCAGAGCTTATGCCGTGGTGCGGCGTCCGTCGTCCGTCCGTCCGTCCGTCTGTCTGTCCGTCTGTCCGTCTGTCCGTTAACTTTTATTTGTAGCGACTACTCCTCTGAAACTACTGGATGGATATTCATAAAACTTTACAAAAATGTTGCCCATGAAGTCTAGTTGATCCTAGCAAAAATTCATGTTGATGTGAAATCCAAGATGGCCGCCAAAGCTAAAAATAGATTTTTTAAATACAAGTTTGTAGCGACTACTTCTTGAAAACTATAAGTGATATTGATATGGGACTTTTTCTAAAATGATCAGCATGACATGATGTTGGTCCTTGTCGAAAATCGTTTTGATTTGACGATAAACATGGCTGCCAGCGGCCATCTTTGTTTACATAGAGTTATATAATGAAAACTTGTAGCGACTACTCCTCTGAAACTACTTGGCGGATTTTCATGAAACTTCACAGGAATGTTGCTCTTGATGTCTAATTGATCCTAGCAAAATTTCAGGTCGGCCGGAAATTCAAGATGGCCGCCACGGCTAAAAATAATTTTTCAAAATACAAGTTTGTAGCGACTACTTCTTGAAAACTATAAGTGATATTGATATGGGACTTTTTCTAAAATGATCAGCATGACATGATGTTGGACTTATCAAAAATTGTTTTGATTCGACGTTAAACGTGGCTGCCAGCGGCCATCTTTGTTTACATAGAGTCATATAGTAAAAACTTGTAGCGACTACTCCTCTAAAACTACTTGGCGGATTTTCATGAAACTTTACAGGAATGTTGCTCTTAATGTCTAATTGATCCTAGCAAAATTTCAGATCGGCCAGAAATTCAAGATGGCTGCCACAGTTAAAAATAGATTTTTAAAAAATAAGTTTGTAGCGACTACTTCTTGAAAACTATAAGTGATATTGATATGGGACTTTTCTAAAATGATCAGCATGACATGATGGTTATCCGAGTCGAACATTATTTTGATTCAACATTAAACATGGCTGCCAGTGGCCATCTTTGTTTACATAGAGTTATATAATGAAAACTTGTAGCGACTACTCCTCTGAAACTACTTGACGGATTTTCATGAAACTTCACAAAAATGTTGCTCTTGATGTCTAATTGATACTAGCAAAATTTCAGGTCGGCCGGAAATTCAAGATGGCCGCCACAGCTAAAAATAGATTAAAATACAAGTTTGTAGCGACTACTTCTTGAAAACTGTAAGTGATATTGATATGGGACTTTTTCTAAAATGATCAGCATGACATGATGGTTATCCGAGTCGAACATTATTTTGATTTGACGATAAACATGGCTGCCAGCGGCCATCTTTGTTTACATAGAGTTATATAATGAAAACTTGTAGCGACTACTCCTCTGAAACTACTTGGCGGATTTTCATGAAACTTCACAGGAATGTTGCTCTTGATGTCTAATTGATCCTAGCAAAATTTCAGGTCGGCCGGAAATTCAAGATGGCCGCCACGGCTAAAAATAATTTTTCAAAATACAAGTTTGTAGCGACTACTTCTTGAAAACTATAAGTGATATTGATATGGGACTTTTTCTAAAATGATCAGCATGACATGATGTTGGACTTATCAAAAATTGTTTTGATTCGACGTTAAACGTGGCTGCCAGCGGCCATCTTTGTTTACATAGAGTCATATAGTAAAAACTTGTAGCGACTACTCCTCTAAAACTACTTGGCGGATTTTCATGAAACTTTACAGGAATGTTGCTCTTAATGTCTAATTGATCCTAGCAAAATTTCAGATCGGCCAGAAATTCAAGATGGCTGCCACAGTTAAAAATAGATTTTTAAAAAATAAGTTTGTAGCGACTACTTCTTGAAAACTATAAGTGATATTGATATGGGACTTTTCTAAAATGATCAGCATGACATGATGGTTATCCGAGTCGAACATTATTTTGATTCAACATTAAACATGGCTGCCAGTGGCCATCTTTGTTTACATAGAGTTATATAATGAAAACTTGTAGCGACTACTTCTCTGAAACTACTTGACGGATTTTCATGAAACTTCACAAAAATGTTGCTCTTGATGTCTAATTGATACTAGCAAAATTTCAGGTCGGCCGGAAATTCAAGATGGCCGCCACAGCTAAAAATAGATTAAAATACAAGTTTGTAGCGACTACTTCTTGAAAACTGTAAGTGATATTGATATGGGACTTTTTCTAAAATGATCAGCATGACATGATGGTTATCCGAGTCGAACATTATTTTGATTCGACATTAAACATGGCTGCCAGTGGCCATCTTTGTTTACATAGAGTTATATATTGAAAACTTGTAGCGACTACTCCTCTGAAACTACTTGACGGATTTTCATGAAACTTTACAGAAATGTTGCTCTTGATGTCTAATTGATCCTAGCAAAATTTCAGGTCGGCCGGAAATTCAAGATGGCCGCCATGGCTAAAAATAGATTTTCATGCAAGTTTGTAGCGACTACTTCTTGAAAACTATAAGTGATATTGATATGGGACTTTTTCTAAAATGATCAGCATGACATGATGTTGGTCCTTATTAAAAATCGTTTTGATTCGACGTTAAACGTGGCTGCCAGCGGCCATCTTTGTTTACATAGAGTTATATAGTAAAAACTTGTAGCGACTACTCCTCTGAAACTACTTGGCGGATTGTCATGAAACGTTACAGGAATGTTGCTCTTGATGTCTTATTGATCCTAGAAAAATTTCAGGTCGGCCGGAAATTCAAGATGGCTGTCACAGCTAAAAATAGATTTTTAAAAAATAAGTTTGTAGCGACTACTTCTTGAAAACTATAAGTGATATTGATATGGGACTTTTTCTAAAATGATCAGCATGACATGATGTAGATCTTTGTGGAAAATTATTTTGATTCGACGTTAAACATGGCTGCCAGTGGCCATCTTTGGTTACATAGAGTTATATAGTAAAAACTTGTAGCGACTACTCCTCTGAAACTACTTGACGGATGTTCATGAAACTTCACAGGAATGTTGCTCTTGATGTCTAGTTGATCCTAGAAAAATTTCAGGTCAGCCGGAAATTCAAGATGGCCACCACAGTTAAAAATAGATTTTTAAAAAATAAGTTTGTAGCGACTACTTCTTGAAAACTATAAGAGATATTGATATGGGACTTTTTCTAAAATGATCAGCATGACATGATGGTTATCCGAGTCGAACATTATTTTGATTCAATGTTAAACATGGCTGTCAGTGGCCATCTTTGTTTACATAGAGTTATATAATGAAAACTTGTAGCGACTACTCCTCTGAAACTACTTGACGGATTTTCATGAAACTTCACAGGAATGTTGCTCTTGATGTCTAATTGATCCTAGCAAAATTTCAGGTCGGCCGGAAATTCAAGATGGCCACCACAGCTAAAAATAGATTTTCAAAAAAACAGTTTGTAGCGACTACTTCCTGAAATCAAAATCGTTCAGTAGAGCTTCAAGGTCATTGACCTCTTGTTTGTATTATATTTACACGAGCATATTTGTGTTTTACTTATATTGCCTATTGATGCTGCCTTGTTGGTTAGAGATTAGATCATGGCGGGGATTTCTTTATTTACACTGTCCTGTTTTAATGGGATGACAGCAGGGTAAGTGTGAGGTTTGGTGCACCCTCGAACGGGTTTAAACCCCCAGTGGCCTACTTTGCCACTGACCGTTCCAAGGCGGTAGCCCTATTGTCAACCCTTTTGTGTTTGTGTTGTCTTTTGCGTTTAATATTGCCTTTGCCTTCTTGTTTGTCTGTTTGCGTGTTTGTTTCTGTGTTTTGTGGTTGACTGTCCTCCTTGTATGCTATTTTCCCTGTCCGATCTTTTTGTATTTCTTTGATGATTCCAAAGGACCAGTAAGTAATAACACAACCGATATGTAGTCGGAGCCACAAAGCAAGTATTGATTGAACAGTAGACTGAACCATTAATAGCATTGAAGACAATCATTAAACGCTACCAACACTTTTAGGATTTAGGTATACGTCATCATAGGGTCCACAATTTATCCGGTCATCGCACAATCAACTTGAGGAAAGCATAGTGGCGAAATGTAATTGGGTCAAACGTTATTCATGCAGTACGTTGCAAAATGATAGGGTCATAACATTTTGATAAACCTTCCAACAAGTTTAATAAAGATTTGATGAACGTGATCATCACCAAGGATCAAGGACCTACGGCATTTTACGAGTCACGTCACCATAGAAGTCAGGTTGTGATAGTCCTTGTCGCAGAAGAGTTCCTAAATTACTTATATTTTAAAAGTAGATCATGGTTTCGATAATACAATGTTGCAAAAGTTTTTCGAAGTTTAGGATAACGGTATCCTTTATGGAATAGATATTTAGTTAGACATAGGTTACGAATAGTAAAGTCCTCAACTCAGCTTCCAGCTCTATAAAACGAACAAGTTGAGAAACATAAACCCCATAAAAATGGCTCGGTAAACAACACCGTCTAAGTTTATTATTTCTACATTTTCAATAGAGCGATGTGAATCGAGAAAAGAAGTGAGAGTGTCCTATTTTTTTAAACTTCCTAATGTAACCGGTACAGGGAAAATGGAGAATAATCGATTTCTAACAGTATGTCCTCGATAGCTCAGTGGGTAGAGCGCTGGTATGGTAAACCAGAGACCCAGAGGAGTGATTGTTTCACTAACTGTAATATTTAAATGTCACAGGGCTAGAAAAATGTGCAGCCAGACAGGGGCTCGAACCCGGGATCTTCCGACTACCGTTCCGATGTTCTACCGACTGAGCTAACGACCTGACAATGCGACACCAATCTACCTGTTGAACCGTGACACTAACAATGGCATGAGAGGCTTTACAGACGTGCATCTAATGGATATCGTATAATAGTTCGCTTTCTAAGAGTACAATCTTAAGATAGCATAATAGCATGTAAAGAATTAATGTATATGTATATGTACTAGTATTATTAACATTCTAACATGTATCTAGTATGACACAGTCGATGACTGAGTTTCTAACATGTTAAAACACAGGCCTAATAACAATTATTTGTTTTCAGGTGTGTGGTTAAAAGTAGCCCCTTATCACGTAAATGTAAATGTCATTGTTCAGATGTTTTTATCCTGTGATCGGTAGAATAATCAATGTGTTTCAAAGAACTATTGAACTTGGCTGACACGACCTTACATCCGACTTCATAATTAGTATTTTATATTTTATATTGGGATTTTGTTTCAAATCCAATCATCAGTGATAACTTGTTATTGTCACTTCTTTCTTTCTTAGGGGGATACATTGCACTCTCAACGTGGTGTACGTTTTCCTAGCAATATCTGCTTATTAACAACCATTTGAATCACGTTCTGCATATTACTATTTGCGTCATAAATGGTTTTAATCTTTTAAAGTAACGAAGAAAACTCCCTCCAAATTACCCTTTTAACACAACAACAACAACAACAAAAATAAAAAAATAAGAAAGGTAAAATAAGATAAAAGTAAAAATAAAATAAATAGATATGTATGTGAGTAGGCCTGACACCTTGATTAGTTAATCGATGTGCTAATTTTAAATTTGATCAAGCATAAATATTGACATGTATCCCTGTATGTAATGGAGAGATTACATCAATATGTTATTTCTTAACTTTTTACATAGTTCATAAATAATATATATCTTCTTTCTCCATTACTTCTTTTTACTTCTTTTAAATTTAGTTGTACATTCAAAAAGTACGGGAAAAAGCTAGAGATTTTACCGAGCATGCAAGGCAGATAAAACAAATAGCACAACTGTTTAGGTTAACAACAGTTATCTGTTAAAGTTCTACAAGCATGTGTTTTTGCGTTGAAATCGTTTTTTATTTGTTTGTATGGTGTTTTACGTCAGTTTCTACACATGTAAGGTTATATAAGACGGTCAATATATTTTGTGGTGGAGGCAGACCATCCACTTTTTCTTGTTGGATAGAACCAGTACTGTACACCTCCCGCCATCCGTAAGAATCGACACTTCCCCACTTACAAGTCGAGCTCCCAGTGAGATTCGAACCCGTAGTAGAGAGAGGTGAGAAGGTTTACAACGCAACGTAGTTAACCCCTCGGCCACGGATACACGAAATTGTTATGACTCTTTGCAGAAAGAATATGAAAAACATCTATAAAATGGCATTTTGGAAGGGAGAAAAGATTACAGGTAAATTGAATCACTGTGTTATAATGAAGTAAATGGAAAACTTATATACAAAGTGTGAATCTTAAAATGTAAATAATGAATGTCGAATTTATAAAGTCAGCTAAGATATTTCTTAAATACTGGTCCACCATGGCACATGTAGTTAATTTTTTTTGTTAATTTTTTTTTTATTGAATATCAAAATTTCGACATTAAGGAAGAGTTTATTTTAAACAATATCATATACTTATCATTTCCAAAGAGGATGTCAGTTACTGAACTTACTGTAATAATGTCCTTACATTTATTAGGAAAGAAATTTGCAAGTGCTTGCCACACATCCTTTACTACATTACACGCACAGAATATGTTTAATTGTTTGTATATCTTCATTCAGAAATATTAGCTTTGTTGAGTTTACGTTCTTTGGGACAGATAGTATTAACCATAGATGAAAAGAACGGGTTGTCAATGCTCCATATATCATTCAGATGTCGAGAGGTGTTAACAACTTCAATGATATCTGTCCGAGCAAAAGAATGAACATTAAATCTCTTTCATAGCAATACAAAACAAGAGGTGTACAATGTGTGCCCATAGGGATACCAACAATATGTCTATAAATGCTTTTGTTAACTGTACGCATACAGGCAAATGGGTCTTATGAAAGAGTCTAGTGATTTAAGCAAATATCACAGCATCAAGCGTTTTATTGGTAATGGCGCCTTTGAGTAAATGTCGATATCTGGTACACAACCAAGTATGTCTGGGTGTATTTATTTTTTTGTCATGGTTTACAGAGTACTCACATGCCAAATTGTCTGAACCAATCAGATTCATTCCGTAGTAGTTTCAATATTTTTTGAAATACATCTTAACATTGTATAGTTTAAAATTGTTTGCCTTTAAGTTATATAAGGCTAACACCCTGAACCTTCGGTTCAGTAGACACATGGTAGACGACGCTCTAACCGACTGCGTCAAAGGCGCATTTGTTTGCTATGGTATTAAATAGTATATAACAAATGTCACGATCTGTAATCTGATTGTTCCGATAATTTGGCATGTGAGCGATCTCTTTAAACGCTATTTTTCAGCAAAAGTCCGGATTCCAGTGTTGAAGGAAACCGTTAGATGCCTCTCGCTATAGTGTTGAGATACTGAGGGGCACCTGTGTAGAATCACCGACTTTTCTCGAGTAACTTGCAAGCTTTCTGACTTATAAATATTGTGACAGTAACATAATTGGAGCCGATACCCTGTAGAGTGGAAATGCTAATAGCATAAAACTCTGCGACAACAGAGGCCCCGCGAGTAATTTGAATTAGCAAACGCGCATAATTACTAAATTGTTCAGCTGTAAAGCGACAGTTATGAAACATATCACTGTATCTTTCTGTTTTTCTTTCTTTAACTATTTCCTTCTTTGCACAAAAGCAGACCTGCACTTACCACTCGAGACAGGGTGTTGCGGGGTCAGAGATGTGGATTTAGACCTTATTCCAAATACTACAAACCTTGATATTTGTGTCTTATTTATACACATTCTCTTCGTTTGTGCAAAATATGTATACACAGCCATTGTTGTAGTATCCAGTGATTGACTGATTGAGAGAGAGAGAGAGAGAGAGAGAGAGAGGGGCAGGCAGGCAGGCAGGAAGGCAGAGGAGAGAGAGAGAGAGAGAGAGAGAGAGAGAGAGAGAGATATTTTTATTGATTTAAACTATATACAGTTGTTCATAATTACAAATATATTACAATTATACTATACACACACACGTGACGGATTTTAACATTGCACATACAACAAAATAATCATTACCTATTTCTTTGTTTGATACATATTTAAACGAAAATAAAGACTCATACTATGGCATGTCGATGATAATTTATACAAAAATGCAGTGCTATATGTAGGATATAATCAAAAGATAAACCGGTTATTGAAATTCACTACCTAATATTTATTACGTCAATTTTCTCTGACCAAATCTTTCAATGATGCTATTTACTATTACTACTATTACGATACACTTATTACAATATACACTCCTTGTAGCAGCGAGTTCAATACACAACTTCATGGTGCTGAAGTACCACGCCGTAGACACATGTCATGCTGCCCTACCCAGGTACATTATATTGACATCAGGCCGACCAGTCCCTAACAGAGTACTCAAATGACAAATTGTCGGAACCATCAGACTTATTTCGTAGTGGTTTCGTATAATATGTTTTGAAATATCTTAACATTGTATGGTTTAAAAAATGCTGCCTTATATAAGACTCGACACAAGTAGACACAAAGTAGACGACGCGCTAACCGACTGCGCCAAAGGCGGTATTAAATAGTATATAACAAATGCCACGATCTGCAATCTGATTGGTTCCGATAATTTGGCATGTGAGCGATCTCGCAGTTTTATGCCCTTCAAAATTATGCTGAACGTCAAGCAAAGGAGCTACTACAAACATTTGATGAAGTATGTTGTATTATCCGGCCGGGGATTGAACTCACGACCTCCGAGGCGGATGTTCTACCTCTAATTCACCTTTTGGAAAGAATGAAAGTAACCAAGTTAAAAGGGACATAGGCAATCTAGACGTTTTTATCAAGTGTTAGATTTTGAGTTTCCAATTTTTCTTCGTTAATCTACTACAAGTTTGAATACATTATTGGTGAAATATTCAACAGTTAAGAAACTGCAATAAATTATGCTTAAACCAAACAATATTTGCGTATATAATGGTTTTAAAGGTATCGATACTAGAATGTTAAGTTGTTGTTACTCTTATACGCTGATGACATAGTGATATTTTCGGATACTGAAAACGGGCTTCAAGATAGGTTAGACATACTGTACAGTTATTGGTAGAAATGGAAATTGGTTGTAAATGTAAATAAAACGAAGGTCATGCTTTTTGTAAAAGGCGGTCAGATAAAAAGGAACCTATTGTTCATATATAATAATACTGTAACTGAAATTGTAAATCAGTTTATCTATTTGAGAATTGTCTTTACCACAGGCGGTTCTTTTGATCAAACGTTCGAATCAATAATTGGCCAGGCATTAAAGGCAATCTTCAAAATGAAGTCATATATAAATCAATTTACTGACTTATCGGTCAGTCACACTTCAGACATGTTTGACAAACTCATGTTGCCTATTATAAATGATGGCACAGAGATATGGGGACTCTCAAATGAGGAAAAGTTAGAGAAAGTACACCTTCAATTTTGTAAACATCTTTTATGTATTAAAACACAAACTCTAAATAATTTCATATATGGAGAACTCGGGAAAATCCCTTTAAAAGTTCAACGTATGGTCTATATTACCCGGTTTTGGTTAAAAATTACACGTACAAGTGATCACAAATATATAAAAAAGTATGTATAATGTTATGTTAAATGATCTGATTGTAAACCCAAACAAATTAAACTGGGCATCTCAAGTTAAAGGGTTATTGGAAAAAACAGGATTGAATGAAGTTTGGTGTTCTCAAGGAGTAGAAAACATAACGTATTTCATTAATATATTTAAACAACGAATTAAAGATATGTTTATACAAAATTGGAATGCTGAATTATCGGCTTCCACTAGAGCTAGTACATACAGAATAATATCAGATTTCAGGCTTAAGTATTATCTAGATGTACTAAATATAAAGAAATTTAGAGCTTTTATTACAAAACTAAGAATCTCTAGTCACAGGTTAGAAATAAAAACTGGTCGATGGCATAGACCAAATAAAACTCCAAGATCCGAAAGAAAATGCTAGCTTTGTAATATACTAGAAGACGAATTTCACTTTTTATTGGAATGTTCACTATATCATGATATTAGAAAAGATACATGTGAACAAATATTTTTGGAAACGGCCAAACATACCAAAATTTATTGAACTGACAACAGACATGACAGAAAACAAGAGTTTATTAAAGAAAATGTCAGTTTTCATTAGTAAGAGTTTTAAAAGAAGAGACGACATGTTTTATAAATAAATAACACTTTCTCCATTTTTGTCCACAGATATAAATGTGTATTGATCAGTACTAAGGACTATTAATTAAAAAAAATATATTAAACACTTATATACTTAATAGTTATCAAATACGCTTTAACCAGTAACATATACAGATGATCTTGAAACCCACATATTAAATTATATAATTGTCATTAACTGTAAAATATTGTGTGTATTCATATACATGTTTATATGTATGTACTATTTGCATTTGAACAGCTGGGCGTAATGCCTTATATCCGAATAATCCATCCATCCATCCATCCACCCACCCACCCACCCACCCATCCATCCATCCATCCATTATCTATCTATCTATCTATCTATCTATCTATCTATCTATCTATCTATCTATCTATCTATCTAACTATCTATCTATCTGTCTGTCTATCTATACAATTCAATAACAGTTTTTCACATTGTTCGTTTACACTGATGATTTAACACTAAGTCAAAATGATAGTATTCACACATTTGATTCGGAGGCAAGATATGTTATGTTTTGTTTTAAGCTGTACAAATGTGTGTGATTCATGACTAACTAATGATTGTGAACTTGCAGGGACGTAGCTAAGCCGCACAATGTAACGAAGAACACAGAATTTAGGTCGATCCGACGGCATGTGCTCCTCCCGTGAAAAAGTAAAAGCCAAAATAAATGATTTTGTGAGTGTTCAGGCCATCTTTATTCTCGTTTGCCTTTACCCTTTGTCAATGTACGACTGGGGACAGATGTAAATCTGAGCGTTTTAGAAAAAAGCCAAAAGAATTCGGTATATAACGTGAAGGATAATAAATGTTTACATCGTTACCCCTCACTCCCCTCCCCCCCACCCCATTCCACTTTTTGATTTTTGGTGCAGTTTGCTACGCGCCTGACTTGTGTTATCGATGCAACAGAATACACAGGAACAATCTCATTAAAATCAAACCCTTTATCACTACCACACTACTAAGGCGGAGTGTAATGAGATTGACGCAGTAGGAAATATTTTAAAGATAAAAGGTATCACCGATATCTTTCCATAGTACAATGGTATATGCAATATTACGTAACACGTGATTTTAAAGGGTCACACGACAATCTTGCGTTTTATTCACGCATTAAAATTAGCGCTAAATCCTGCCTCATTTTGACTTTAACTTATTGCATATAATTAAATAAACATCGGAGATTTCAATTTTCTTCGTTATTTTACCGAATTTATTAATGTATTATTGGTGCAATATTATCACAAGTTAGAAATCAGGTAATATGTAAAAAAAAAAATGCTTTGTTGTTTCTTCAACAAATGTTTTTAATTAATATTAATGATTGCAAATATGAAAACTGTGTTGAAAAACTAACGGGACGTCGAGAGTTTTAATCAAATCAAGATTGCCGTGCGTCCCTTTAACTATGTCATTCTGAAAGAACTATAAGAGACTACATGAGATCAAGTTACTTTTACACTAATAAAATAAGGACAAATTAACTTAGATGACTGTTCCTGGACCTATTTCATTAGCCCTGTCATCTGACTCACTAATAGAGGAAGAAATACGCAAAAGGACTCATCAATCACATATATAACCTTTCTTAAGTTCAACCAAAGTTATATAAGTTAGGGCAGTTCCAACACTCATTGCATGGTCCCGCCTTAATTCCATTAAACGATGGGAAAGCTTATTGTAACAGGATTTTATAACTGATATTTCGACAATAAAACACGTTTAAAATCACGTTTACTGAACAAATGTGATAACCTGTTTAAAATTACCTATTAAATGTTTTAATTTTACAATATGTTAATTTTTTATGTCGAAATTAAAGTTTAATTTCATACACCAGCCAATGCAACCCCGTTTTCTCTTCTTGGAGAAGGGGTTGTATGGGGTAGGAAATTTAATACTCAGACCAAGTAATGATGATAAGAGACCTATATTTATGATTATATTGGCATTATATGCACATATTATGCATAGATACTCGGTACATTAAAAAACGCAACATTTTGGACTTTTGATTATTTTAAGTCCGTTGTTCTTTTTGTTTAAATCAAGATTGTATTTTATGTTGGTACACAAGTCTCGGTCCCAAAGGTTAACATATGGCGATAAACAGTTGCATACAATTTGCTCTACTTCTCTCAAATACATTTCAAAAAACCGAGACTAAAAAAATACCAAGAGTTGCGTTTTCAAATGTACTGAGTGTAGAATATATGCATAAATAAGAATGGTTATTTTATATATAAACTGATAAACAGTCAACCATTTTTAATCTCATCAACCTGACTGTCTGAGAAGCAGAATAAAATCGCTTCATTACACTTGTAGATAAAATAAAACAATTGAAATAAAACCCAACAGTATGTAAAAGGGGACTTTTCCCTTTAAATTTACCTATACGCACTCAACATTCGCTAAACAATCAATTATTACACCGATTTAGATTCGATACAACCATAGTTCCCTCGTTGAGATAACTAACACAATACAATGAAATATCACAGCAAAAAAATAAATAAAAAAAATAGGTATAATAATAGTTTAATAAGTCCCGTCACAGTACAATATCAATGCATAAAATATAACTGTGCCAATTACAAGTTGAACAGACTAGACAATACAAATATACATATGACTGTTTACAAGTAATAGATAGAGTCTGGTATCAATGAGTTGGCTTATTTAAACACCGAGATGGGCGTAGCCCATCCAAGTGTTTAAATAACTTACGAGCTGAGACAAACTTTATCTTTTTTGTAGCATGGTGTACTTGATGATTAATCATCAGCCATCTACACCTTTAAAGAGGCACTACCTATATGTACGCGATTTTTAATGTAAAATATTAAATACTCAATATTACTGCATTTATATGTATGCAAAGCTATTTTATGAGTATTCTAAGAAGCAACAAGGTTCGTATTCCAGTTCTTTGAATTATTAATTATGATCAAAGCAATATCTTGAATAAAATCCTGCCCAGCCGTTTATTCCTGCCGGAGAACTACGAGTTTTTACGATTTTATCGGACATGCGCAATGCCATTCGGTTGAACGAAAACCAACTACTCGGGGCAGTTCCGATAGTAAACGAATCGATCGGAACTCGTCGCCAATCCGACAAGGCAGTTCCGATTGTAAACGAATAAGATCGGAAAATCTCCGTAATCGTCTTGTCTAAAACAATTACGAATACAATTTCAAAAATCCGATCTTTTCTATCCTGTTTTTCCCCAGCAAAACGCATATTACATTGGGTGAAATTATTGCCGTTTACCTTTTTTATAGTCCTCTTTACAATTAAGTAAAGTTTATATCAATTGGTGGACAAAAAGATATAGGTAGAGCATCTTTAAAGTACTTTTTACATGTGCAGCTTATGCGAATATTTCATGGGTATCCGATGAAGATCGGGAATTACAACACGAGGTGAAATTGTTTTTATTGGAACCGAAGCTCTGCCGAGGTTCCCATGTAAACAATTATACCGAGGGTTGGAATTTCCCTATCTGAACCGGATACATGACTGATTCTTTGTCTTGCATATCCTTTACATTCTGCGCGTTGAATTGACATTACGTCGTCTGTTGCAACACTAAAGATAACAAATGCACTAAAGGTAACACATTTCACTAAAGGTAACACTTTTGGGACTATATATAGGTAACAATCGACACTAAAGGTAACAAAAAAGTTTGCACTAAAGGTTACAATTGCTGCACTAAAAGTAACACGATTTTTGACCTACACTAAAGGTACCCTGTGCCATAAAGGTAACAACACATTTTTGGTGCAGTTTATATTAGAAATTCAGGTTGCTCAAACAAACATATGATTTATTTTAGCAGAATTCTGTCTGTTGTATAGTACAAATACAATCTAAATTTTTAGTTTTATTATCAATTGTGTAATGTTGTGACCTCGTTTTTTGATTTAGCTCATGTGCTCAAAATATGATAAGGGCAACGCCTTTTACTGCTATTAAGGACTATTTGTCGGCCATATTTGAAATAAAGTGGGTGGGGAATGGTAAATATTTGTTTGCATTAAATAGACACGTTTTCTTTTTAAAAGATCAATACTATTAAAGAGAACAGTAATAAAAAGCACTTGAAATGTAAAAAAAATTACAAGAATAAAAACATTGAGTTTAATATCCCAAAGTTTGATGCGAAAATACTTTATTTCCTGAAAAGATTTGGTTTATAATATAGCCCAATCATCCATCGACGGCGCACAAGACTTCATTTCTTAATATAAGAACTAATGCAGTCACACTATGATCTTTTTCGAGTATGGTGTCTTGAAATAGTCCCAATTAAAAATAAAGGTATTATTTTGGCCCAAAAGAAAGTAGTCTGCACTAGTTTACATATCATTATTTTTGTAACCATTGATAATATTAGGATAATTCATTGAAAATAAGGAATATTTATGTACTAAAAATATACGAACGATTTTTAACCATTCTACTTTCTTTGCTTAGTTATAACTAAATGCATGTCAGCTAGCTTGTCGCCATTATGTATATAGTTAATTGATATACTTCTTTCTTTTTTATCACACAGTGCATGTGATCAATTTGCAGATACCATTCCCCACCCACTGTTTTTATCAAATATGCAGACCAATAGTCCTTAAGTATTATTATCGATCTCCCTTTCTGATTGATGAATTCGGGACTAAGTGCATGTGTTATCTATAGCTATGCAACCAATTTTTAAATAGATTTGAGTCTTGATGCCGTCATTCAAGAATATGGCAGGTATGTCTTTATCACCAAAATACAATGTAAGCTCCTTCTTAATTATTATATTGTTGTTTTCTTTGGCATATCGATTGTGCCTCTTGTTATGATATATTTAGGTAAATTCCTGTGAATTATTTGTTGTAAATTGATAATTATGTTCACGTAGATGAACAGTTTTGCAATTTTAAATGGTGTGGTAATTGTATCGGTCGGTACCCGATCAAGTTAACGACCAAAGTATTAATCTATTCGTTAGTAAGAGTAGGAAATGTCTCCGGATGCATATGTATATTTCCTCATCAACAATTATAAACAAGCAAAAACAATTTGCTTTGCATTTTTTTCAAATTATTACTATTAATGATAAAATGCAAATATGCAACTTATGTAGAAAAAATAACGAAATCGCCGGAACCATGCAGCTTTAATATTGACAACCACTACGTAACAAAAACAATCGATCCAGCTATGTTTTGGTTGGCTAGTGGAATACACATACATGTACTAGTAGACACACACATATCACTACCATAAGGGTCAAGGATGGTGGTGGAGGGGTGCAGTCAACTCTCCTCAATATTATGACTTGGCGGAAGTGTAGAGCATATTTTGTCCTCATTCACTCTTATAATTCGTACAGAAATGTTTGCTAAAAATTCAAAATATACCAAAAAATAATAACCGGACAGTATATAAAAAAGCGGTAATGATATATTGTCAGCTGCTTTTCTTCCATCTGCGATAAGTTGACAAATTAGAAACACTTTTTTCTTTATATCATCCGTTTAAGGGATTGGGGCCTATTTCTTTTCTTTTTGTACCTTGTAGTTGTCTTGGTGTTAAGCTTGTTTTATTAGATGTGAGAATCTTTTCTGGAGAAAGTATCAAGGGTAATTGTCATCGCCTTTTATGAAAGTCAAGAATGATTGGACATGTGAAAGACATGAGGTAAGATGAAGATGTGTATGAAGTTTTATGAAAGCAGGTCAAACGCTTGTCAAGGTATGGCCAATATTAGGTTGCATGTTATGTTTGTTTTGTTTGTATGGTGTTTTACGTAATTTTCACACATGTAAGGTTATACACGACGGTCGATTTTTATTGTGGTGGAGGCAGACCACCCTTCTAGAATCAGTACTGTACATCTACCGCCATCCATAAGAATCGACACTTCCTCACTTACAAATCGAGCTCCCAGTGGGATTCGAACCAGCAGCGGTGAGAGGCGACGATTTACAACGCAACGTTGTTAACCATTCGGCCACGGAGATGGTGACGTTGCATGTTAAAGTGTGTGGACGGACGACGACGACCGACGTCACGAAAAAAAAAATTGACACTGAGGGTCTTACACCTCTATAATAATAATAATAATAATAATAATAATAACATAAATACTTTATTTAATGCAAGAACTCATTTAAAACTAGTCAATCTTCCATGAGGCCCTCAACAATATATATTATACAATATTTACAAAGATATGTGATATACATTTAAAAAGAATTGTAGTATATTAATGCATACAGTAACGGAAATATGTCCAAACTGAGTTGCAAGTCATAATTACAGGGTTTTTAATCCACTCATTATTCGATCCGGGGTAATATAGATATAGATTTGAAAATGATTGTAAATTTCGCATATGTACATTTGAAGTAAGAGTAAACGTATTTTTAAGATAAGCAGGAGCCTGATCATTAAATATTTTAAACATAAGAATCGCTTTTTGGAATTTAACTCTTTCGGGAAACATCATCCAACGAAGTTCGGTAAACAGTTAAACAGATGGAGTTTCGAAATGTTTATCCAGGATAAGTCTTGCAACTCTTTTTTAGAATCTGACAATTTTATCTTCCAGAGAAACATTACAATTTCCCCATATAACACAACAGTTATCTTAATGAGGTAAGAGATAAGCATTGAACATTTGCCGATTAAAAGTATCGGATTTTATTCACGTGTTCTTAAAATATCTCTGATTTAATATGCGTAAAATGAATTATGAGTTGTTAACTCCTAATTCAACGCTCCAGGTTTTGGGTTTGGCCTGGATGATTAAAGTCGTTTATATTGGATCTATAGAGTTTGGATTTTCAAACTATGTAAGTTGTATATCACCCTGTCTAACCTAGAACGCGTCATATATGGTTTAACGTTGACTTTACGGATTTGGTAACGTTGCATTGCCGGTACTTCCTGTTGACATCGATCAAAGACAGATGAGTGAGGTAAGAAATCACTTTATTTGTAGAGATATGTCCAAGTTTTTATGATAAGATACAGTGAGTACGAGCCGGAAACCCCGAAATTTTCATACAGATACAATCCCTGAAAACCGTGTACTACTGATCATACAATAAACAGCTTCATAGAGGGTTAGAAACAGTAAATATGTCAAAGAAAGGCATTTCTATGGTATTTTATGGCGAAATTGTCGGGTAAAGCGCCATAAAACGGTATACAGGTTTCACAACGTGTTTTAAAACGATATAATATTTTTGAAACCGATAATAATACATTTTCTGTCATGTACAACTCGGCTATACTAATATGTATTAACGAAGTATTGCGTCCGCAGAAGATATTCTTAACTTTTGAACAATCTTTCTGTGCAATTTGTTTGTCGTGACGTCGGTCGTCGGCGTCCGTCCACACACTTTAACATGCAACTTCAGGTCTCATACCTCAATTAATATTCCCATAGGGTTACTGTTCAGTATTTTCCAACATCTGAACTTCAACGCTTGACAGCAGACATTGTTGTTGGTTTGATGTCTTCAGTATAGCCCAAACCAGTAATTTAAAACAATAAAATACACAAGTTGTTTTTTCTCGCTCATGTTTATGAGACCTCTATGGAAAATACAAAATTCAAACACTATCTAGCTAAGTGATTAGTTCAAACACTTCTGGAATTTGAATGACTCGAAACCTCATATCAACATGGGATTCTTTGTAACATCTGTCTTTTACACTGCATATGTATGCTAAATCAACAAAAACCCTATTTTTCAAATTAAAATTGCCTCAAATTGAGAAAAAAATAGAATTATTTTCTGTTTTTGCTTGTCTCTACGTCCGTGAGCTTTCGTGAAAGATAATAGAGGTGTAAGCCCCTCAACGTCAATTTATTTTTCGTGACGTCGTGACGTCGGTCGTCGCCGTTCGTCCACACACTTTAACATGCAACCTCAGCGTCTCCTTAGCCGAATGGTTAAGACGTTGCGTTGTAAACTTTCGCCTCTCACCGCTGCGGGTTTGAATCCCACTGGGAGCTCGACTTGTAAGTGAGGAAGTGTCGCTTCTTAAGGATGGCGGGAGGTGTACAGTGCGGGTTCTACCTAGGAAAAGTGGATGGTCTGCCTCCACCACAAAAAATCGACCGTCATATATAACCTTACATGCGTTGAAAATGAGTTAAAACACCATACAAACAAAAAAATATAAGATGCAACCTAATACTGGCCAGTGGCCCCGACTACAAATCAGTAATGTTATTATTGACTGGTCCTTTGGAATCATCAAGCCCATTCTGTGTTGCTTTACAGTAGAATATCGCTTAAGCCGGTGCTAGGAGGCGTGAGAGGTGTTGCATCTTATAATTACCTATCATGAACAGACTCAGTAAAACCGAGTCAGCTACTTTTCTTTCCTGTTTGCGTTTGATGCTTCCAAGGGATCACCTTTTCAGTATTTATTGACATTCACACTATCGTTTGTTTAGTGCTGTGTGGCGGCCGTAAACAGTCGCCCCAACTACAAATCAGTAGTGTTATTATTTACTGATCTTTTGGGAGATCATCAAGCCCATTTCGTGTTGCTTTGAAGTAGACTATTGCTTAAGCCGGTGCTAGGATGGTCATAGATGTTGCATATTATAATTACCTTTCATGAACAATAAAACCGAGTCTGCTACTTTTCTCTCTTATTTATGTTTGTTGCTTCCAAGGGAACATCTTTTCAGTATTTTTTGTATATCACACTTGCTATATTAAAAAAAAACTGTTAACTGAAAGCATAATATTTCATAACAGTGTTTTATTTAAATTAAACTTTTTAGTTAGTTGAGTCTTTAGTTTATTGCGTTAATATACCTGATTTTCTTTTACATGTTTCTTGGGTTATACAATGTTCTTGCAGATGATTTAAACTCAACTACAATTAATAAATACAAAATTGCAAATATTAAATTAACAAACTATATTTTCATAAAAAGCAGATTTAAAAGTCGAACAGGAAATGAAGTATTCAAGAACCACAGTCAACCAAAAGCACGTACAGAAACCAAAAACATTTACAAAGATGAATAAAATATGACATAACAAACATAAAATGGTTGACAATAGGGTTAACGCCTTGGAACGGTCTGTGGAAAAAAGGGCCACTGTGGGGTTTAAAACAGGTTGTAGGGGGGTGCATCAAAACTCACTCTTACCTTATTGTCAGAGCAACTTGAATAAAGATATCCCCGCCAGGTTGTATTCTCTAAAAAACAATGCAGCATTAATATGCAATGTAAGTCTAACACAAATGATCATGTGTATATGAATATAAAAAAACAGCATAGTAAGCCACACAATAAGTACTGACTGACTTTGCAGAAGCCAAGAGAACAAATCATTAAGGGTACGACAATACACTATTTAAGACAAGCAAGCATCTTTTGGGAAATTAGGTAGACGTAATCATAGGGTCCACAATCTGTCCTGTCATCGCAGTCAAAGAGGAAAGCATAGTGAGGAACTGTAAATGGATCAACCACTATACTTGCAGTACGTTGCAAAACGATAGGGTCATAACCTCTTTTAATAAACATTTACCAAGTTTAATAAAAAGATTGTATGAAAGTGATCAGGACCAAGAATAACCCTTTATAACAAATGTATACATTTGCTTTCAGGGTTAACATTGAGATTTGGACAGCCGTCTTCAGGTTGAACGGAATTTGGATTCTGTGTAAACGATGTTTTTTGTTTACCTCGATGCATTATAGTGTGTCGAATTCATGTAAACAAAGATAGAGAGATGGAGAATAAAACGTTATACTTAAAAAATTAACAATATTTTATAACAATCTGATTTTGAATTAATCGTATCGTTCATACAATTAACACATCTTTCAATTTGTTAAGAGCATGGAAATTTTGTTTCTTATCTTGAATTATAGTTACAGACTAGCATTGGCATTTCTTTCTTGTGGCCACGTTTTGACGCAATCATTCGCTAGATTAAAATCAAGCGGCTAAAGAGCAGTTTTGTTAGAGAATTAGGAGGGGTGTACGAAAAGAGCACATGTTTAAAGGGAATGAGAGGAAGATCTATTTTTCTTTTGATTATTGTCATTTACCAGTTATTAATAAGTACATATTGACAATACATTTAATACGTCAAATATAACATAAAAAGTGAAATTGTAATATGGTGTTTTCATAATGGTTTGATAATTAGTCTTTGCAACATGTGTTTAATCAGTATTGAATCTTAACCTTGTGTAGTCATTTTATTGTTTTTAAATAGTGTAAAAATAATAAAATAATAATAAAATGAAAAGAATAAGCACAATAAGAATGAAACCTATGTCTACCAACATCCTGAAAAAGATGGTAGAGTTTAACTTCAATCTTGTCAGGTCTTGTCCGAACGATTCGTTCTCTTGTTGCTCTGGTTGTCTAGACTTTGAGTACTTATTTTGTGTCTTCTAGGCTTTTTTAAGTTGTCATACATACACGACCGCCTTTGTGTTTAAGTTGTATTGCCTATTTGAACTGCCTAGTTTGTTGGAGGATATAACTTGGCGGGGATTGCTTTAGTTACACTGTCCTGTTTAACTGGGATGACACTAAGAGTAAGAGTGAGATTTGATGCTCTCTAGAACCTGGTTGAAGGCATTAATCCGCCAAATAACTGTAAAATTACACTACAGAATGGTTTATCAAAACTCTATCCAGGTGTTCAGGTCATAAAATAATGAATATGTGCTGATTAGAAGTCGTCTTTTCGTTCTGTCGTCTTTTCGCGGCGAAATAACGAAAAGATGAGATGGCAGAAATAAGCCACTATAACAAAGGCCGATGTCATACTATAAAAACAGAGGCAAGAGAAAATGTCTTCTTTCTTGTTATTCACAGCAATGTCTTTAAGCATTATAGGTGTAGAGAAAAAAATAAATTATATAATTTGGATATGCTTATACGATGCTACAAATGATTTGTATTTGTTGAGAGATTAATTAAGAATGACTAGTTAATTCATAAATGATTTGTATTTGTTGAGAAATTAATTAAGAATGACTAGTTAAGTCATAACTAACTAGTCATTTTTAATTAATTTCTCAACAAATACAAATCATTTGTAGCATAGTCGCTGAAATATCCTTGGTATTTGCACGGGAATGAATCTTGTAATTGAAAATAACACCTGTCAGAATAACTGGTGTAAAATAACTACCACAATATTGGAACTTAGATTATGACAGACAGATGAAAAGGACAAGATATATAACTATGTGTCAAGGTAGTGAATAAGATAATTAACACACTAGTTGACGACACGTGTTGCATGTATATAACTTTGTGTCAAGGTAGTAAATAAGATAATTAACACACTATATGACGACACGTGTGGCAGGTATATAACTATGTGTCAATGTAGTGAACAAGAGAGATAACTCATTGTTTGACGACACGTGTTGAAAATATATAACTATGTGTCAAGGTAGTGAATAAGAGAGTTAGCACACTATTTGACAACACGTGTTGCAGATATATAACCATGTGTCAAGGTAGTGAATAAGATAATTAACACACTATTTGACGACACGTGTTGCAGATATATAACTATGTGTCAATGAAGTGAATAAGAGAAATAACTCACTGTTTGACGACACGTGTTGCAGATATATAACTATTTGTCATGGTAGTGAACAAGAGAGATAACTCACTGTTTGACGACACGTGTTGCAGATATATAACTATGTGTCAAGGAAGTGAATACGATAATTGACACGCTATTTGACGACACGAGTTGCAGGTATATAACTATGTGTCAAGGTAGTGAATAAAAGAGATAACACACTATTTGACGACACGTGTTGCAGATATATAACTTAGTGTCACGTTGGTGAATAAGAGAGATAACTCACTGTTTGACGACACGTGTAGCAGATATATAACTATGTTTCAATGTAGTGAATATGAGAGTTAACACACTATTTGACGACACTTGTTGCAGGTATATAAATATGTATCAAGGTAGTGAATAAGAGAGATAACTCACTGTTGGACGACACGTGTTGCAGATATATAACTATGTGTCGAGGTAGTGAATAAGATAATTAACGCACTATTTGACGACACGTGTTGCAGGTATATAACTATGTGTCAATGTAGTGAATAAGAGAGATAATTCACTGTTTGACGACACGTGTTGCAGATATATAATTGTGTGTTAATGTAGTGAATATGTGAGTTAACACACTATTTGACGACACGTGTTGCAGATATATAACTATGTATCAAGGTAGTGAATAAGATAGATAACTCACTGTTTGACGACACGTGTTGCAGATATACGAGGGGCATTCAATATATTCTGACACTAATGTGCTTCCGTAGAAACCGCCTTACATTACCGCACTGAAAACCCGTGCATTTGAATGCGATTTCACTAACTACTTACATGCAAAACGGCGGTTTGATCTGATACGAATTGACGGAGATATCCATTGTTGAATTATGCGCACTCATGTATAGTGGCTATATTTCAATGCTATCATGAAAAGTGAAGAAAAAATTGAAATTAGGGCTTACAATAAAACAAACCAGGGTTGCTTTAAAAGTACCTGCAAAAGAGATTTATGCTGAACTGTGCCGTGTACATGGCAGTTCCGCCGTGACATTGAGAACGGTTTTTCGTTTGGCTGAGACATATAAAGGGGGTAAACTTAGCATTTAAGACTGTAACCGTCCTGGCAGGCCTGTTGTTGCAGTAACAAAGGAGAACATTGATGCTGTGAAGGCCATGGTAGACAAAGATGGGCGGTATACAGTTTCTAAGATAGCTAATAGTCTTGGCATCTCAGAAGGCACAATTCATCCCATTTTGACCAACTGTTTGAAATTTAAGAAGTTCTGTGCTAGATGGGTCGCTCATTTGCTGTCAACTGAACAAAAGGCCAGACGCTTAAAATGTGCTAAACATCTTCTTAAAAAATATGAAAATTGTCATCCTAGACAAATTCCTGAGTTGCTTACTGGAGATGAAACGTGGGTGTACTATTTTGAGCTCCAGGGGCGGATAAACAATAAACAATGGTTGGGTAAAAGTCAGGCATGACTGGTTATTGCAAAACAAACAAAATGCGCTAAAAAGGTTCAGTATGCAATTTTCTTTAAATCCACTGGCCCTGTGGTACAAATGCCATGCAAACAGGGAAAGACCATCACGGCCAAATGTTACAAGGACAAAGTTCTCAAGGCAGTCAAAAATAAATACAAGAAAAAAAGCCCAAGTTAAGTTTTGAATGGCATCCATCTGATTCATGACAATGCCTCAGCTCACAAAGCTAAAATTGTGCAGTCTTTCTTGGAGCAAGAAAAAGTGGTACAGCTTGAACACCCACCTTATTCTCCCGACCTTAGTCCCTGTGACTTTTTCCTATTCCCTTTCCTATTCCAGAAGTGCCCTTGGTGCCGGAATATTTCAGTGTCTCTACAGTATACCAAGAGGAGACTACTTTGCTGCGTTTACGTCATGGATAGCGCGACTCCGAAAGTGTGTATCTGATCAGGGGGAATACTTTGAAGGATTGTAATAGAAGTTTTTTTTATATTTCCAGTATCTGTTAGTTCCGAATACCAGTGACAGAATATATTGAAAGCGCCTCGTATAACTATGTGTCATGGTAGTGAATAAAAGAGATAACTCACTGTTTGACGACACGTGATGCAGATATATAACTATGTGTCAATGTAGTGGATAAAAGAGTTAACACACTATTCGACACGTGTTGCAGATATATATCTATGTATCAAGGGAGTGAATAAGAGAGATAACACACTGTTTGACGACACTTGTTGCAGGTATTTAACGATATATCAATGTAGGGAATAAAAAGGTTAACACACTATTTGACGACACGTGTTGCAGATATACGACTATGTGTTAAGGTAAGGTAGTGAATAAGAAAGTTAACACACTACTTGACGACACGTGTTGCAGATATATAACTATGTGTAAAGTTAGTGAATAAGAGAGATAACTCACTATTTGACGACATGTGTTGCAGATATATATCTTATTGTCACGTTAGTGAATAAAAGAGATAACTCATTGTTTGACGACACTTGTTGCAGATATATAACTATGTGTCAAGGTAGTGAATAAGAGAGCTAACACACATTTTGACGACACGTGTTGCAGGTATACAACTCTGTGTCAAGTTAGTGAATAAGAGAGTTAACACACTATTTGGCGACACATGTTGCAGGTATATAACTATGTGTCAAGTTAGTGAATAAGAGAGTTAACACACTGTTTGACGACACATGTTGCAGGTAGATAACTATGTGTCAAGGTGGTGAATAAGAGAGATATATCACTGTTTGACGACACGTGTTGCAGAGATATAACTATGTGTCAAGGTAGTGAATAAGAGAGATAACTCACTGTTTGACGACACGTGTTGCAAATATATAACCACCCACACATATAGTTTAAACATAACAATGTGTCAGCACGCACAATCCCTTCTGGGAGTAGTGATTATATTTCATTTCGATTTTTCTTTACGTGTATTGAGCACAAGCCCATCTGGGAGTTGCATTTTATTTCATTTCGATTTAGTTTACAAGAAGTCTGGAGAATTACAAATATAATCAAAATCAATACATTGTTAAACAAACGTAAAACTTTTGTTCACATTTTGAAATTGCCATTCTGCGTATATATGTATTTAAATAGTCTCTTAAGATATTTTATACAGTTTATTTATGGGGAAAAATGGCACAACTGTCCGCATTCTAAAATATCTAGGAATAACTATAACGAGTTCCCTAGTTAAAAGGAATTTACAGCTCCCATGCGTTGTCTTAAAGGGATCCGATATATGTCGGACTTAAAGTTAATGTGTTCTGGTTACTCACAATGGATCATTTATGTTACAATACTAGATATTCACTGATTTGGGAAGTAGTGTATTGTATAGGGTTTCTCTTCCGTTTCCTTCGTTAAATACATATTGTATGACATTTTCTTAATTTTGTAACCAAACATGCACATCTCGCAATTATAATCGTTAGTCCTATTTCGCATAAGTATGGGCCAACCCATTTTTAGACAGGCGGTATATGGAGTAGGCCGATTGAGTGGGACAATTAGGCGTGTTGTCAATTAGTGAGGCAAGTATGGCGTGTGTCAATGAGTGGGGCAATCAGGCGTGTTGTCAATGATGCGTTTTGTCAAGGGAGTGTGGGGCAATTTGGGGGCCTGTTTTAATTAGTGGTGAAATTAGGCGTGTTGTCAATTAAGCGGGGCAATTAGGCGTGTTGTCAATGGAGTGGGACACTAAGTGTGTTGTCAATTAGTGGGGCAATTAGGGCGTGTTGTCAATTAGTGGGGCCATTATGCGTTTTGCCAATGAGTGGGTAATTAGGCGTGTGGTCAATGAAGTGGACATTTAGGCGTGTTGTCAATGAGTGGGGCAATAAGACGTTGTTGTCAATGAATGGGACAATTAGGCGTGTTGTCCATGAGTGGGAGCAATAAGACGTTGTTGTCAATTAATGGGACAACTTAGGCGTGTTGTCATTAGTGGGACATTTATGTGTGTTGAATGAGTGGGATTAGGGTGTTGTCAATTAGTGGGCAATTATGCGTGTTGTCAATTAGTGGGGACCAATTTCTTTCAATATGGGCATTACTTTGTCCAATTAGTGGTACAATTAATGCCGTGTTGTCCAAATGAGTAGGGCAATAGACGTGTTGTCAATGAATTGGACAATTTAGGCGTGGGGGTGTCAATTTAGTGGGACAATTAGGACGTGTTGTCAATGAGTGAGGCAATAAGACGTGAGTGTCAATAGAATAGGGACAATTAGGCGTGTTGGTCTATTTAGTTGGATAATTAGGCTGGTTGTCACTTAGAGACATAATTAGGACGTTATACTTACCAACGCCACAAGAATGATGGCAAATGTTTGATATTGTATTCATCTTTTACCTAAGTACGTGGTCCAGTGGTAGAGCCGTCGGAATTCACATCGAGAGGTCGTGTGGTTCAATCCTCACCGAGCCATGTATTTTAAATCGTAAGCATGGTACTTAATTCCGCATTGCTTAGTAATGTTTCTACCCAGTAAGCCATTGGACAGTTATTACTATAAGTTGCAATAACTTGATCGCAATCAGTGTACAAGAACCCTGAATAAAAGAAGAGTCACTTAACCAGCCGTTCGTGTCAATACCGTACTCCTATCT